>BQNB010029893.1:0-31956 GCA_026074375.1 Tanacetum coccineum
GAGAGGAGATTGTGGTTTGGGCATTGGTGTAGGTAAGTTAACATCAACCTCATTGGATGTGTTACAATAGTTCAACTTCTTTCTTTATACGTGTCTTACGGATATTTTGGCTACCTTTGAAGGTTTGGGTAAAGGTTTGTGAGGGGAAGACATTGGAGAAGACAAGATGAATGTGGTGACTATGGTAAGCATGGGGGTTGATTTATACTAGGAGGATGATGTAGTTAAGGATGGATGGACATTGGTAGAAAACAAGTCTAGAAAATGTTGGTGAGTTCTGGGAAAGTATAGAGGGTCAAAAAGCATAAAGAAACAGTAAAAATCGTGCATCAGAAACAGTAAAAATCGTTCATACATATGAATGTGGTGACTATGGTAAGCATGGGGGTTGATTTATACTAGGAGGATGATGTAGTTAAGGATGGATGGACATTGGTAGAAAACAAGTCTAGAAAATGTTGGTGAGTTCTGGGAAAGTATAGAGGGTCAAAAAGCAGAAAGAAACAGTAAAAATCGTGCATCAGAAACAGTAAAAATCGTACATACATACATACATACGTACATATGTACGTACGTACGTACATACACATACATACACACGTACATGCATACACACGTACACACATACACACGTACACACATACACACATACGCACATACACACATACGCACATACGCACATACGCACATACGCACATACGCACATACTCACATACGCACATACGCACATACACACATACGCACATACACACATACGTACATACGCACATACGCACATACACAACTTTTGCACATACACTATACGCACATACACAATACACAACATACAACTTACACACATTTACACACATAAAAACGTACACTCATTACACATACACTAATACACCACATACACACATATCACACATTACACACATACACACATTAAACACATACACACATAAACACATCACACTTACACACATTACACACCATACATACCATATAGGAGACGCCAATATAATTAGATGGAGAAGGACTTTAAATGACGTACCCAATCGGTTAGAGATTTTTCTTGCAAGTAATTCCCGAGGACTTGGGGTATTCCACAGCCCAATACAGTGAAATTTCGAATCGATTTGATACCTTGGTTGTCTGCACTATGGCACGGGGAGCCTTATCCAATTAGGCACCGTCTGAGATGAAAGGAATTGTCGAATCAATCTGAAGAAATTTTTGTCAAGGGCTTCATAAAGACCCAGTTCCTAACCTAGGGGGCTCGGTCTTGTTGTCGAAAAAGAAGGACGGATCATTTCGAATGTACATCGACTATTGAGAATTAAACAAGCCGATGATAAAGAATCGTTATCCACTCCCAAGGATCGACGATTAATTTGATCAACTACAAGGATCCAGTGCTTATCCTAAGTTAGACTTGCGATTAGGTTATCATCAGCTTCGAGTACGTGAAGAGGATATTCCAAAGACGGCATTCATAACTCGGTATGGTCATTACAAGTTCCAAGATACGCCATTTGATTTGACGAACGCACCGGCGGTATTTATGGATCTCATGAATCGGGTGTGGAAACCATATTTAGATAAGTTTGTGATTGTCTTTATTGACGATATATTAATTTATTTCAAAGAACAAGATAAGAACATGAAGAACATAATTAGGTAATTTTGGATTACTTAGATAAGAAGAATCGTGTATGCTAAATTATCTAAATGTGAATTTTGGATTCCCAAGGTTACAATTTCTCGGTACACGTGTTTGATAGTCAAGGCAACTTTCACGTGGAGCCATCCCGCCCAAGATCATTTCCATAAAAGATTAGGAATCATCTATGACTCCAACGAAGTTACGTTCAATCTTTATGTCTTGCTTGGATACTACGAAGATTCATTCAAAAGATTTTCAGTAATCGCAAGCCAATGACAAACTCACTCATGGAGGAAAAATGCCTTTGAATGGGGTGACAAGCAAGAAAGCAGCTTTCCAACATAAAAAATGTATTTAACGCTCCTATCCTTGCTCTCCATAAAGGAGCTGAGAAATTCATTGTTTATTGCGCATGCGTTCGCACAAAAGGATGGGTGATGCGGTATTGATGCAAAACGAGAAGGTGTTTGCTTACGCATTCACGATAAGTTGATGATTCATGAGTAAGAAATATATACTCATGATTTGAATTTTGGTGAAGTGGGGTTTGCTCTCTAAAGTTTGGGAAGCTACTACTTGTATGGGACCAAGTAACAGTGTTCACAGATCATTAAAGAGTCTACAACACATAATGACCAAAAAGGAGTTGAATATGAGGCAACGTCGTTGGTTAGAGTTGCTCACCGATTATGATTGTGAGATTCGTTATCACCTGGAAAGCGAATGTTGTTGCTGATGCTTTGAGCAGGAAAGAGCGAATTAAACCATTAAGATTCTAAGTCTTAGTGATGACTATTGGTTTGGATTATTCCCCAAACAAATATTTAATGATACAGGACCCGAAGCAAAGAAACAGATAATCTTTAAGAACGAAGATTGTAAGACGGTATGATCAGGGAAGGATTATACCAGAAAGTTGGAACACGCACGACAGAACCCTATGCTTAAACAGCAGGATGTTGGTTGTCCAAGTTATGATGGATTAAGGGACTGTGATCATGCACGAGCCCCACAAATCAAAATACTTCATCCATCCGGGTTCTGACAAGATGTACCAAGACATGAAAAAGCTATATTGGTGGCCCAATATGAAAGCCGACATCGCCACCTATGTTAACAAATGCTTGACATGTTCTAGGGCCAAGGCCAAACACCAAAGGCCATCGGTTTTGTTGATACAACCTGAGATACCCCAATGGAAGTGGGATAACATCACAATGGATTTTGTCACAAAAAATAAAGGGGGGGCTTCTAAGGTCGTCGGCAGGTTTTATGACACCATTTGGGTGATTGTTAACCGACTTACTAAGTCTGCTATATTATGCGAATAGCGGTCCTGAGTTCACATGGATGCGAAGAAGAACAAATTAAAAAGAAGTATTCGTATGTTTTTGCTAAATCCGTACCTTCGTCAAGTGTTGCTACTTGAGCCTTGGGGACAAGGCTCTTCTAACGGGTGGAGACTGTAACATTTCTCATTTTCAGGTTATTTACGACTTTAATTAATTCCATTATTTATTTTAGAGTTTTACGCGTTCGCTTTTAATTATTATCTTATAGTTAAATCGCGTAAACTAAAAATCAACGTGCAATGTAAACGGACATCAAACAAATAAAAGTTTATGTCAAACAAGTGTTATATAATTTTTACGAGGATAATTTATAACTTTTCATAATTTATTTTTATCGGTTACGTAAAACGCTTACTTTTCGCAATAAATTACATTTAGGCATACCCGGAAGCACCTATACCTATCTATACTCAAACAAATACCCACTTTTATACCCAATACACAAAAATTAACAAATTTATCAACTTTTAAACTCTTATGGCCGGATCCTATTACTTATACATAGGAAATAAAACTTAAACCCACTAAACATAAACTATTACAACTCATACTCTTACACATTAGTACCCTTATTACCATTCTCCATAAATTGGCACTTCACTAGTCCTTTCCCCCCTTTTTGTACCGAAACCATGCTAGGGGACACTTACACCTGTACTTAAAACAATGTCCTCCTGGTTTTGAATTTAAGGTAGTTTAAGGTTTAATCCTTGCTAAAAAAGGAAAGTCCCATGTGCAAGCTCATTTTACACACTCTACAAATTTACAGAGACAAAGACTCTCCCATTTTCATAACCAAACCCACGGCTAAAATTATATGAGCTAGGGTTTCATATTCTTTGAATTTCTAAAGTAATCCAAGTAATCAAGCATTCATTCAAAGATCATCTAAGGTTACTCAAGGTTATTACAAGCTTGGATTTGGGTTTAACAAGGATTAATCAAGAAAACATATTTAGGGTTTGGATTTGGAAGCTTGGTTAGGGTTTATATCTTGTGTTCTTCATCCTACACATCCACTTTAAGGGTTCGTAGTGACGGAAGCGACAACGGACACGGGTCCCGATTAAACATCATCTCGTGTACCAAAACCCAAAGGTACTTGCTAAAAGGATACCATGTCTTTTTGGCACATATTACCATAAAGGAGGCCGAAGACAATTCGAAGGAGAAGCGACTTAAAGACGTACCAATCGTTCGAGATTTTCTCGAAGTAATTCCCGAGGACTTGCCGGGTATTCCACCAGCCCAACAAGTGAAATTTCGAATCGATTTGATACCTGGTGCTGCACCTATGGCACGGGCGCCTTATCAATTAGCACCGTCCGAGATGAAAGAATTGTCGAATCAACTGAAGGAAATTTCTGACAAGGGCTTCATAAGACCCAGTTCCTCACCTTGGGGAGCTCCGGTCTTGTTGTCGAAAAGAAGGACGGATCATTTCGAATGTACATCGACTATTGAGAATTAAACAAGCCGACGATAAAGAATCGTTATCCACTCCCAAGGATCGACGATTAATTTGATCAACTACAAGGATCCAGTGCTTATCCTAAGTTAGACTTGCGATTAGGTTATCATCAGCTTCGAGTACGTGAAGAGGATATTCCAAAGACGGCATTCATAACTCGGTATGGTCATTACAAGTTCCAGGATACGCCATTTGATTTGACGAACGCACCGGCGGTATTTATGGATCTCATGAATCGGGTGTGGAAACCATATTTAGATAAGTTTGTGATTGTCTTTATTGACGATATATTAATTTATTCAAAGAACAAGAAAGAACATGAAGAACATCTTAAGGTAATTTTGGAATTACTTAAGAAAGAAGAATCGTATGCTAAATTCTCTAAATGTGAATTTTGGATTCCCAAGGTACAATTTCTCGGCCACGTGATTGATAGTCAAGGCATTCACGTGGATCCCGCCAAGATCAAATCCATAAAAGATTGGGCATCATCTAAGACTCCAACGAAGATACGTCAATCTTTATGTCTTGCTGGATACTACCGAAGATTCATTAAAAGATTTTCAGAAATCGCTAAGCCAATGACCAAACTCACTCAGGAGAAAGTCGCCTTTGAATGGGGTGACAAGCAAGAAGCAGCTTTCCAGACATAAAAAAAAGTTATGTAACGCACCTATCCTAGCTCTCCCTCAAGGAGCTGAGAACTTCATTGTTTATTGCGATGCGTCGCATAAAGGATTGGGTGCGGTATTGATGCAAAACGAGAAGGTGATTGCTTACGCATCACGACAGTTGAAGATTCATGAGAAGAATTATACTACTCATGATTTGAAATTTGGTGCAGTGGTGTTTGCTCTAAAGATTTGGAGGCACTACTTGTATGGGACCAAGTGTACGGTGTTCACAGATCATAAGAGTCTACAACACATACTTGACCAAAAGGAATTGAATATGAGGCAACGTCGTTGGTTAGAGTTGCTCAACGATTATGATTGTGAGATTCGTTATCACCCGGGAAAAGCGAATGTTGTTGCTGATGCTTTGAGCAGGAAAGAGCGAATTAAACCATTAAGAGTCTAAGTCTTAGTGATGACTATTGGTTTGGATCTTCCCAAACAAATCTTGAATGCTCAGACCGAAGCACAGAAACCAGATAATCTTAAGAACGAAGATGTAGGAGGTATGATCAGGAAGGATATACCAAAAGGAAAAGCAGGAGTTAGTTGCCAAGTTATGATGACTTAAGGACTGTGATCATGCACGAGTCCCACAAATCAAAATACTTCATCCATCCGGGTTCTGACAAGATGTACCAAGACATGAAAAAGCTATATTGGTGGCCCAATATGAAAGCCGACATCGCCACCTATGTTAACAAATGCTTGACATGTTCTAGGGCCAAGGCCAAACACCAAAGGCCATCGGTTTTGTTGATACAACCTGAGATACCCCAATGGAAGTGGGATAACATCACAATGGATTTTGTCACAAAGGCTTCCTAAGTCGTCGCAAGGTTATGACACCATTTGGGTGATTGTTAACCGACTTACTAAGTCTGCAATCATTATGCCGAATAGAGGTCCTGAGTTCACATGGGAACGCGAAGAACAAATTCAAAAGAAGTATTTGTATCTTTTTGCTAAATCCGTACCTTCGTCAAGTGTTGCTACTTGAGCCTTGGGGACAAGGCTCTTCTAACGGGTGGAGACTGTATCATTTCTCATTTTCAGGTTATAAATCTTTGGATTCCAACATTTACATTTATACTTACAAAACTCTATGAACTCACCAACTTTAATGTTGACACTATTAAGCATGTTTTTCTCAGGTGAATTAGATGCATGGCTTACTTGAGGTGCATTGGAGTCTAAATTTGACAAGATTTCATTCATGGATTTCTTCTTACATACAAATGATCAAATCTCGTTGTATTACTTTTAAGCTTTTCATTGTGATGCAATTATGGGACAAATGTTATATCAATTTCAAGAAAATCAATGAGATTACTTTTCAAACGACACATTTAGAGGTCGTTCTCTTGTATCTTGAGCTGTTGTATTATGAAGTAACGCCCCCTGACACATTTCCGCTGCGACCCATTTTTGGGGGTGTTACAGATTGGTACCAGAGCCAAGGTTATAGAGAACCAGGTCAAATATTTTCACTTGGACTATAACCGTTTTCAAACATTGCATCATACAAAGGGATTTTCATGGGCCATTCATTCATACATTACTTGTTGCATTAGTTAGGTATACTAGATGCGGCATGGTTCACACACATGTTTATAATATAGTAAGTATATCATTATTGGTCTTATATATATACATATATATACTTACACTGCCTTGCGTATATTTTACACTTATTTATATAAGAGTTATTATATAAATACTAGAACATTCTTAAAGACAAAGTATACTATAAACTCGTATGTCCTAAACATTAATCTATCTTATATGATATATACCATCATTCATTCATAACATCATTCATGTATACCACCAATCATTCATACCATCGTCCATTCATACCATGATGCATTCCATTTCGCCATGTCGCATTTTCATCACTGCCATGTGTGCATATTCATTCACCATGCATCATCGTACATCGTGTGTACCTTTCATAATGCACGCATCCTGCATGGTTTCATATAAAGACGATTTATATAAACTCTTGCTTGTGCAGGTTATGGCTGCATCTACTATTCCCGTCTCTGCTGAGGAGAATCTTGGGGACCCGATCGATATCCGGGTAGATGTCATTCACCCAGAGCCTGTCGCTGCAGTTGCTTTTCCTGCAGCGGCCATTATAAGGACACAAGCCCAACACGGGGAGGCTATACGAGGCATACGAGAGCATTTATTAGGAGTGCCCATACAGGAGGAGCTGACGGCTCTGAGATTTAGGGCAGACATTGTTGAGGCAAAAAATGCTTCATTGCGTGCTAGGATCAAGACTACGGAGGTAATCGAGAAGATTACTCATAATCAGAGGTTTAATTTTTATAAATATGATATTTTGATAGATTTTCTCAATACGAAGTCATGGACATAAGAAACGTATAAAACGGAGTCAAAACGATAAAGATATGAGGTTTTAAAATCGTGCGCACTATTTTTACTTTTATATATTATTTTATAAAACAATTGAATTAATAATGAAATATCATTATGTACCCAATAAAAACATTAAATCATATATTTTTACAAATGATACATTAGTAAATAAAAATAACATTTTCTTGACGGGTACAAGTACATATACTTTTATCTAACAAAGTACGGGTTAATTATTAATTTAACTTTAAAAGATTTAATAAAAACTATTAGGTGGTGGTATGACTATATAACATGTGATGCTTTATTTATATATAATACATTATACTCATATGGCCTATAAATAATTAGGTTGCATCCGGATTGCCGAGACGATTCACTTATCTGATTTAGATAATTAATCATTCACTTACGGTGAGTTTATAGCCCCTCTTTCACTTGTTTTACATTTATTTTAAAAATCTCGGGGGAAAATACATGCTCAATACAACTTGTTTACATATTTAGTTATAATATCTTTTACATATTATTCTACACACTTGGTTTACATACTTGATTTCGCAACTCATTACAAACACCATTACATGGTTGATTACAAACTTCGTTACATACTCATTTACATACACGTTTACGAAATTGCTTACGCACTCATTACAAACTCAATTAATTGATTTATATCACACTTTTTCTACTTATGGATTTAAGTACTCAAAGCTCCTACGAATATGATGGTTACTTTATTTTTGGACACAAGTGTTTTCGGTTATCATTTCCTGTTTACGTGTTTGCCTAAGTAACATAACCCACCATTGCCCATTATCATGAACTGTTAAATTCTTGACCCCGTGAGAGACAGGCTTGTGTTAAGATTGAGCAGCAGTTGGCTGCGGTTTAAGAGTCCCAGCGTCAGGAGCAAGAGGACTTTAGGAAACTCAAGGAGCTCGTTACCAGTCAGTTCGGACGACACTTATAGATATCTTGCTCATGATTTATGTACTAGCTGGTATTAGAGATTTGTAGTATTAAGAAAACATGTAGTCTTTTGGTGGGCAGAAATAATGAACCCAATTAGCTATCAAATTATGGCATTATGAAAACTTCGTCAATTTTATTTTAACTCTCTATTATGCATGCAAACCGCTTACTAAAGCATCATAATTTTATGAAATGTATCACTGTCACACAATAAACTATTTCGCTGTCTCCCATAAACTGTTTCATGAGCAACAAAAAAAAATTAGAAACTATTTTGTTATAGATTCGTAAACAATTTGTTATCACAACATATACTCCTTACTATTACATTATGAAATGATACGTGATTCCTTCGAAGTTTATTTTGATACCACCTCAGGAACAATTTTAGTGTCGTCTCATAAACAAAGCCGATGCCATTTAACAAACTGCCTTACTATCGATTGATAAACTATCATTTTATAAACCATTCTACTATTGTCGACAAATTTTCCTATCAATCGTTCAATAAACTAACATTTTATAAACTATTCTCAATCATTTCACAAATACCTTATAAATTACCTTCTTGACATCTTATATACTATTTTGCAATCATCTTAAAAACTACGTTACTACCACTTTATGAAGTATCTTGTTCTTACCTTATGAAACCATTTCTCATCACATAAATTATTTTATTATCAACTCATAAGTCATTTAGCTATCGTCTTGAAAACCATCATACGATTTCTCGCAAACCATTTTATTGTCATCCTATCAACAACCTTGCATCCACCTTGTGAATCATTTTGTCATCTTATAAAACTCTTTGATACTTCTTTATACATAACACAATTTTGACGAAAATGAGCATCGCATCGTTAGCCCTCAAATATACATAGCCTGATCACCTATGTATAATTCAGGAAGGACTATGCCATGCTGAGAGAAGTCACCATATAACATTTATCAATAAATCCATTTTTACTTACATCCTTGAAAAAAAAAATTATGTGCGTATTCGTAAAACGCATTTACTTTGGGAAATCGAATTAGTAACCATAGCAACTAAGCAGACCTTTACTCCATCTTACTATAAAATTGGCATCATCTTATACCAAATCCTAAGCCGAAAAGCCAAGACACATCACTAGTCGACCTAGGACGATTCGCTATCAAATTTGCTCGCCATTAGAGAATTAACTAAATCATCCATTCAACATCAACCTAATGCCCATATAAATTGGTAGTCTTAACGTCATAATTGGTATGGATTGGTTGCCATGATAGCTTATGCCGAGAAGAGCGTTCGTATTCCATAGGGAAATGAAACAGTAATTGTTCATAGTGACGGAAGCGACAACGAACACGGGCCCCGATTAAACATCATCTCGTGTACCAAAACCCAATGGTACTTGCTAAAAGGATGTCATGCCTTTTTGGCGCATACTACCATAAAGGAGGCCAAAGACAATTCAAAGGTGAAGCGACTTGAAGACGTACCAATCATTCAAGATTTTCTCGAAGTATTTCTTGAGGACTTACCGGGTATTCCACCAGCCCGACAAGTGAAATTTCAAATCGATTTAATACCTGGTGTTGCACCTATAGCACGGGCGTCTTATCAATTAGCACCGTCCGAGATGAAAGAATTGTCGAATCAACTGAAGGAAATTTCCGACAAGGGCTTCATAAGACCCAGATCCTCACCTTGAGGAGCTCCAGTCTTGTTATCAAAAAGAAGGACGGATCATTTCGAAGGTGCATCAACTATTGAGAATTAAACAAGCCGACGGTAAAGAATCGTTATCCACTCCCAAGGATAGACGATTAATTTGATCAACTACAAGGATCCAGTGTTTATTCTAAGTTAGACTTGCGATTATGTTATCATCAGTTTCGAGTACATGAAGAGGATATTCTAAAGACGGCATTCAAAACTCGGTATGGTCATTACGAGTTCCAAGTTACGCCATTTGGTTTGATGAATGCACCGGCGGTATTTATGGATCTTATGAATCGGTGTGGAAACCATATTTAGATAAGTTTGTGATTGTCTTTATTGACGATATATTAATAAAAAGAAAGAACATGAAGAATATCTTAAGGTAATTCTAGAATTACTTAAGAAAGAAGAATCGTATGCTAAATTCTCTAAATGTGAATTTTGGATTCCCAAGGTACAATTTCTCGGCCACGTGATTGACAATCAAGACATTCACATGGATCCCACCAAGATCAAATCTATAAAAGATTGGGGATCTTCAAAGACTCCAACGAAGATACGTCAATCTTTAGGTCTTGCTGGATACTAACGAAGATTCATTGAAAGATTTTCAAAAATTGCTAAGCCAATGACCAAACTCACTCAGAAGAAAGTCGCCTTTGAATGAAGTGACAAGCAAGAAGCAGCTTTCTAGACATTGAAAAATAAGTTATGTAGCGCACCTATCTTAGCTCTCCCTCAAGGAGCTGAGAACTTCATTGTTTATTGCGATGCGTCGCATAAAGGATTGGGTGCGGTATTAATGCAAAACGAGAAGGTGATTGCTTACGCATCATGACAGTTGAAGTTCCATGAGAAGAATTATACTACTCATGATTTGGAATTTGGTGTAGTGGTGTTTGCTCTAAAGATTTGGAGGCACTACTTGTATGGGACCAAGTGTACAATGTTTACAGATCATAAGAGTCTACAACACATACTTGACCAGAAGGGGTTGAATATGAGGCAACGTTGTTGGTTAGAGTTGCTCAGTGATTACGATTGTGAGATTCGTTATCACCCGGGAAAAGCGAATGTTGTTTATGCTTTGAGCAGAAAAGAGCGAATTAAACCATTAAGAGTCCGAGTCTTAGTGGTGACTAATGGTTTGGATCTTCCCCAAACAAATCTTGAATGCTCAGACCGAAGCACAGAAACCAAAGAATCTTAAGAACGAAGATGTAGGAGGTATAATCAGGAAGGATATACCAAAGGAAAAGTTGGATCCCCGCACCGATGGAACCCTATGCTTAAATGGCAGGAGTTGGTTGTCAAGTTATGGTGACTTAAGGACTGTGATCATGCACGAGTCCCACAAATCAAATACTCCATCCATCTGGGTTCTGACAGGATGTACCAAGACATGAAAAAGCTATATTGGTGGCCCAATAAGAAGGCCGACATCGCCACCTATGTTAGCAAATATTTGACATGTGCTAAGGTCAAGGCCGAACACCAAAGGCCATCGGGTTTGTTGATACAACCCGAGATACCCCAATGGAAGCGGGATAACATCACAATGGATTTTGTCACAAAAGCTTCCTAAGTCGTCGCAAGGTTATGACATCATTTGGGTGATTGTTAACCGACTTACTAAGTCTGCAATCATTATGCCGAAGAGAGGTCCTGAGTTCACACGGGAACGCGAAGAACAATTTCAAAAGAAGTATCTGTATCTTTTCACTAAACCCTTACCTTCGTCAAGTGTTGCTACTTGAGCCTTGGGGACAAGGCTCTTCTAACGGGTGGAGACTGTAACATTTCTCATTTTCAGGTTATTTATGACTTTAATTAATTCCATTATTTATTTTTAGAGTTTTACGCGTTCGCTTTTAATTATTATCGTATAGTTAAATCGCGTAAACTAAAAATCAACGTTCAACGTAAACGGACACCAAACAAATTAAAGTTTACATCAAGCAAGTGTTATATGATTTTTAGGAGTATAATTTATAACTTTTCATAAATTATTTTTGTTGGTTACGTAAAACGCTTACGTTTCGCAATAAATTACGTTTCGCAATAAATTATTTTTGTTGGTTACATAAACCCATAAAACTTTAACTTTATTTATACCCAATACTCAAAATTTAATTATTTTGCTTCCTTATATCATCTCAAAAACCGGACATGGGCTTTTACACAAGAAACAATATTCAAAACTTTCATTAATTCATTTCCTATACATGTGATATCTTACACAAAGTTGTACTTGGACCCAAGATACTAGAAATTGTCTAATCTTGGTGTCCTTGGTGTCCTTGAGCTCTTACACTCTTTTCCTCTAAACCATTTGCTCATATGGTTTCCTTTTGAAGTAGTTTCATGGTTTCCAGTTTTTTATATAAAGAAAGCCCTAGGTCCATAATACTCTTACACTTTCATACAAGAAAAAATCAAAGCAAGGAACTCTCTCTAATTGAGCTCATAACTCTCGGCCACACTTTTAATATTAGGGTTCCATTTTATTTTTGCATTCAAGGCAATCAAGTGTTCAAGGTGTTCATTCTAAGGTTACCAAAGAATAATAAAGGTGTTGGGAGCTTGGATTAGTTTAACAAGGAAATAATCCAAGAAAAACATATTTAGGGTTTTCTTGATTAGGTTTGATTTTGAAGGCTTGGATTGAGGTTTAACATCTTGTGTTATCTTCCCTAACTTCATTTCTATAAGTGTCTATTAAAGTTATTCAATGTTCATTCATTATTTTTATTGGTGTACATACTTGTTGTGTTGTTATTCACACCTAGGATTCATTTGTAAGTTATATAAAGTATTGATGATTTCATATGGACATTTGAAATGGACAATTTAGAGGTAATATAATACATGTAAGATATACGGTATAATACTTGGTAAAATAATGGCGCAAGGTTCTTAAATAAAATGATTATAAACCAACTTTATTAATTGAAAACCCTAATTATATCTTTATAAATATTATTGAAATTCGAACCATAAACCTTATGGTTTATATTTTATAAAAATAGTGCTATTTACAAGGATCGTGAGCATGTAATAGGAACTCAAAAAAAAACGGAATTATAACAAACAAGTTACAGGAATCTTACATAGTTATATCTAATTACTTTATAAAAAAATTTTTTTTTATTAAACTGGATGAACAGTAAAAGTTAACTGTTCATCAGAGGTAAAAAATCCCATAAATTAATATTTTGATAAATTTCCTTAATAAATAACTTCTCGGAATAAAGACTCGAAAACGGAATTTTAACGAGAAAGTTACGTATTTTACAAGGTTATATATAATTAGTTGTATACAAAACATTTTTTATAAACTGCTGTGGGATGTAGAATACTACTGGTAATCAGGTATTTAAATTTTATAAATTTAATATTTTGATAAATTTTCTTAATACTAATCCAAGGACATAAGGATCTCGGCACAAAGGAACATATAATGACTCTAAATTTATGATTTATTAAACAAGTTACATAAGATTAGTTTTATAAAAATAGTTTATATAAACTGTGATGAACAGTAAAAGTTACTGTTCACAGGGGTTAAATCTTATAAATATGATATTTTGATAAATTATTTTAATACGGAGACGTGGACATAAGAAACGTATAAAACGGAGTCGAAACGATAAAGATATGAAGTTTTAAAACTCGCGCGCATTACTTTTATTTTTATAATCTTTTTTATATTATAAAACAAATTAAAATTAATAGGACATTTCATTAATTAAATCATACATTTTTACAAATTAATGCGGTTAGTAATAAAAATAATATTTTCTTTACGAGTACAAGTATATATACTTTAATTTAACAAAGTACGAGTTAATTATTGTTTTTTTTACACTTTTTTTTAAAAGGGTAAAAATTTTAAATTAAAAAATTTTTAGGTGTTGGTGTAGCTATTCAACATGTGATGTTTTATTTATATGAAATACATTCATATCATACGACCTATAATTAATAGGTTGCATTCAAAATTGCCGAGAGCGATTTCACTCATTTGATTTAAATAAATCAAATCCATTCACTTACGGTGAGTTCTGCCCTGCTTTTTTTACAATTACATTGTTTTTACAAACCTTATGGGGTGAGAAACATGGCATCACTTTACATTTGGACACAAGTACTTCTTTTAAAACTATTACGAGTTGCATAAGTAGCGAAAACCCACTATTGCCACTATTCATGAACTGTCAATTGTATGTAGCGAGCGAGAATGTTTTGAATAGTCTAATTGGATTGGCATCCCTTCGGGTGAGTAGCGCATATCAGTTTTCGGAGCGTACTGAACACAACGAACGTGATACATGTCGGAACAATTTGGTATGTTGGCGGGGGGGGTTTTTGAACACTCTACATGGGCACATTTTGTGCATTTAATTGCATACATATATGTCGAGCTTCGGGTGTCATTGAACTTAGTGCACTCGTTAATTAACTTTTAAGATATTGTTGTGTTACTTGTCTTACATTGGAAAATCATGTGGTCCTATTTTATACATTTACTAAACCTGTGAATTCACCAACTTTATGTTGACGTTTTAAAGCATGTTTTTCTCAGGTCAATAAGGTACGAGAAACAAGGATACATTGGTGGTCACCATTTTGGAGTCATTACTATAAAGATTTGGATGCATTACATTTTGGGAATATTTGTTATGTCTTAAAATCTTTACTTTTCATGGATGAACTATTTAAGCTTCGGCTATTGTAACAAACAAGTCTATTTAAGCCAATGTATCAATTTTAACGACTCATATAGAGGTCGTTCTCATATCTTGTGCTATTGATCTATGAAGTAACACTCGCCAACCCATATTTCCGTTGCGACCCATTTTGGGGGTGTTACAGACAGGTTCTTCGATGAAGCTCAATTTGTCGTCGACTTGGATTTCATCCAATGGTATAGCAAGCGGTTCATCAGCCATGCATTTCTTCAACTTTGAGACGTGAAATATACTATGAACTCTGCTCAATTTCTTTAGGAGTTCAAGACGATAGGCAATGGTTCCTACTTTGGTAATGATCTTAAAAGGTCCAATATAACGAGGGTTCAACTTTCCCCGTTTGCCAAAACGTATCAAAAACTTCACATGGCTATACCTTCAACAAGACTTATCTCATACTTGAAACTCAAGAGGTTTTTCATTTAAGTCGGCAATATCTCTTTGTCGATCACGGGCGACCTTGGATACGGTCTTGTTTTGAGAGATCTTCTCGGTTGTCTCGTGAATGATTTCTGGGCCAGTGAGCTGGACTAATCCTCAACTTTTAGCCAACAGATAGTGTGATCGACACTTGCGCACTTACAACACCTCAAACGGAGCTGCCTTAATGCTGGTTTGGTTAACTGTGGTATATATGAAATTTCCAACGGTAAGTGTCTATCCCAACCTTTTCTAAAGTTTTAGTACAACATGCACGTAAACATGTCCTCTAATGTTGAATGGTTCTTTACTCTGGACATCGTCTCTAGATGTAAGCTGTACTCCATAATCCAATCGTAGTACCTAATGCTTTATTAAGGGACTTCTAAAAATGTGACGTAAATTTCCCATCACGATCAGAGATGATTGACACTGGCACTCCATGCTTTGAGACTACTTCCTTCAAGTACTGTCTCGTCAACTTCTCTAACGTGTCATCTTCTCGCATAGGTAAGAAATGAGCAAACTTAGTGAGACGATCAACCATTACCCAAATCGTGTCTTGACCAGCTGCCGTCTTTGATAATTTAGTCACAAAGTCCATTGTTATATTCTCCCATTTCCATTGTAGGATCTCTGGTTGAACCAACAACCCAAACGGTTTTTGATACTCCATCTTAACCTTAGCACATGTTAAACACTTGCTGACATAAGTGGCAATTTTTGCTTTCATGTTGGGCCACCAATATAGCTTCTTAAGGTCCTGGTACATCTTGTCCGATCTAGGATGGATGGAATACTTTAACTTATGCGACTCATGAATAATCAAGGCCCTCAACTCTCCGAAACATGGAATCCAACTCCGATTATTTGAACACAATGTTCTGTTAGCACGAGGTTCTAACTTGTTAATCATGCTATGCAAATCTTCGTTGATGAAGTTCCCTTCCTTCCTGGCTTCCGATTGAGCACTCAAAATCTGCTTAGGAAGGTTTAACCCTATAGTCATAACTAAGGCTTGAACTCATAGCGGCTTGTTTCTATCCTTTCGGTTCAGGTCATCAGCCACCACATTCGCCTTCCCTGGGTGATATCGAATCTACGAGTCCGTAGTAAGCTAATCAACTTCTAACCAACGTCGTTGTCTCATATTCAGCTCCTTCTGATCGAGAATGTGTTGTAAACTCTTATGATCAATGAACACAATGCACTTTGTACCGTAAAGATAGTGTCTCCACATATTCAAGGAAAACACTACTGCACCAAGCTCTAGGTCGTGTGTGGTATAGTTCTTCTCGTGAACCTTGAGTTGGTGGGATGCGTAGGCTATGACCTTCTCCTTTTGCATCAAAACCGCGCCCAACCCTTTATGTGAAGCATCACAGTATACCACGAAGTTCTCACTTCCCTTAGGTAAAGCCAAAATTGGCGCACTACACAGTTTTTGCTTCAACAACTGAAATGCAGCCTTTGTCTTTTCTCCCCAGTCAAATTTCACACTTTTTTGAGTCAATTTCGTCATAGGTCTAGCGATTTTTGAAAAACCTTCAATAAATCGTCTATAGTATACAGCCAAACCTAAAAATTGACGGATCTCGGTTGGTGTCTTGGGTGATGCCCAATCCTTGATAGACTCAATCTTAGTTGGATCAACGTGAATGCCTTCACTATCAATCACGTGACCAAGAAATTGTACCTTCGACAGCCAAAACTCACACTTTGAAAACTTGGCATACAGTTCTTCCTCCTTCAATAACTTCAAAATCAACTTAAGGTGTCCTTCGTACTCTTTTTTGCTCTTGGAGTAGATCAAAATATCATCGATGAATACAATCACGAATCTGTCCAGATACGGTTTGCACACTCGATTCATCAAATCTATGAATACTGCCGGTACGTTAGTCAAGCCAAACAGCATTACTTGGAACTCGTAGTATCCATAGCGAGTCCTAAATGCTGTCTTTGGAATGTCTTCCTCACGAACTCTTAGTTGGTGATAACCAGATCTCAGCTCGATCTTAGAGTAACTCTTGATCCTTGGAGTTGATCGAACAAGTCGTCGATCCTCGGAAGTGGGTATCAGTTCTTCACAGTAAGTTTGTTTAGTTCACGGTAGTCAATACACATCCGAAAAGAACCATTTTTCTTCTTGACAAACAAAACTGGTGCTTCCCATGGTGAGGAATTGGGTCTTATAAATCCTCTGTCAAAAACAGTTCATGCAAATTGATGTGGAAACAACTCCTATTTTTCGCTGTGTGTTTGTCGATTAGGAGATAGTTGCTACAGGGTACATAGCACCTGGGAACTAAGTCAATTTGAAATTCAACTTGTCGAGTAGGTGGTAGTCCAGGCAAATCTTTTGGAAAGACTTCTGGAAATTCCCGTACGATTGGCACATCCTCAAGTCGCTTCTCCTCTGACTTATCCTCAGCCTTCTTGGATGTAACTTGCGCTAGGTAGACTTGACATCCCTTCTGAATATACTTCTGGGTCCTCGTACATGATATGATGTTCACCTTACTTCCGCCATCGCAATTATCACCTCGGATTATCAATACCTCATCTTCCATTAAGGAATTACGGGCAGAAACCTTCTGTCTACAAAACGATTAATGCTGTCGGTACTTCGCCAACCAATCCATAACAGATGATGACGTCGAAAATCTACAACAAGTTCTACGTTTATTAGATCTCCCCCCACCATGTCAACGGCATTGACCTAATAATCCTAACGTGCAACCTCTAAGAACAACAAGATCAAAGATCACAAAGCATGAAAGAACAAGCCTACAACGTAGACAGAGACAAAGATCATAAGAACTTAACGACAAAAGCAATCTCATTGATCTCACGAAGGAGTGTCACAATGAACTCACTTCGGGGGAGATTGTTAGCCTCAAAATATTGAGTCGAACAATGGAAGTTCGTTCATAATTATATTAGATCTCGGTCACTAAATTAATATACGTTGTAATAGGCTAGACGGGTAAACGGGCTCTTATTTGTAATCTAATCGGTCACGTGTATCGGGCGAAAGCCCAAGTAATCCCGAGCCCGGCCCGTAGAATTACTAAAGGCATGCAAGCCTTTTAGTCCTAGTATTTATACACCTCACCAAGTAAGGTGAGGTGGTTGGTTGATTCATTTCTTGTAAGACATTTTATATAAGCAACCCACTTTTCTCTCTAACTTCTCTCTACATTCTTCATATCTTCCATCTTTATTTTCTTGATCATTCCATGCAACTGGTAATGAAGTGAAGTGATTATAGGGTTCAATACTACATATAAAGCAAAAAGGATTCTCTTTCTTCATTAAATTCTTAAAAAAATTAAGTAATCCAACTTTGAACGCATACTGTACAATACTTGTAATGCACAATTAAAACTTAATTTTAAGCATTACAAGTTTTAAAGCTTTGTTTACAACTATTAAATGCACTTGTACATTAATTCAACACATATAATTAATGCTAATATTAAAAATACACCCTTACTCAAACGTACAACTAATATAGCACATGGTACAAACTAAGTAAGTTACTAATTTATTCTTTTAATTATAACCCACAGAAATAAAATAAAAATGCATTTTTAAACACATATTTATAAAGCTTAGTTTTATATAAATCAAATAGTCATATTGAACAACGGAAAAACATTGCTCAGTAAAATATATTTTTTCACAATTTTATAATGAAAAGTGTTAGTGCAAATATTACGGTATTTAATTTACACATTCTCGTTTGTTTTGATAATGACAAAATTGTAACTTGTAATACATAACGTCAAATGTACAAGTTACTCATCATATTTTGTTTCAACATACATCAACACATCTCGACGTCTCGAGTCTTCGTATGTTACAACACAGGTTCGTACATGTTTGTTATGTTGCATTATGATCAAACCTCATTTCACATTTTGCATATTCTTAAACACAAGTAACTTACATTTTAAGTATATATACATTTTACTTTAACACATTTCTTTAAAAGAAAAAAGCTTGTAATTTTACCTCATCCATGACATCACCATATCTTACCAAATCAAGATAAAATCTTTCAAGAACACATTCGATTTCATAAGATTTAATATCATAAAATCTTTCAAAATCCGGATTTAGTTACTGTAGGCCGGTTCCATTGAAGAACACTGGCCGGTTCCATTCTACAATGGAACCGGCGGAACCGGGCTACAGTAGAAGTGTTTGCCTATAAATACCAATCCATTTTTCACCATTTCCTGACCTCTTTTACACACATTTTCTCTGCATTTTAAACACACTTAGATCAGCCAATGCATCCATAAAATCTCTCATTTTCATATGATCATAATGCTTCTAACATTCATCTTGTTGTAAGCATACTCTTATGATGATCCAACCAAAGCAAGCTTTAAAGATCTTGCCATTTCCATCTACCACCAAGCATACCCATATGTAGATCTACAAGATTGGAGATCTCATCATTAACATCAATTTGAAGGCTTCTCATCAATGGAAGTTATTTTAGATTAGGCATTCATATGCATTAGACACATTGTCTTAGATCATCATTGTAATTACAATTTGTATCACCAAATAGGATTAGATGGTTTATGTGTTTGCGCCATAAAACACAAGGTTTGTTATGTTGGGTTTGGGTTGGTTCTACCCGGTATGTAAGAACTCGGTATTTAGCTTTGTACCAGATAAAGTGTAAGCAACGTTGTGTAAGGTTTCTCCGCTGAGAAGGGAGCTTGTTGATCTAGTGAAGTAACTCTCGAGTTGGGTACTCGGGGAGTGGAGTAGGGCGGAGAGGAGCTCCGTGACCAAACCACTATGAATCATCGTGTTCGGGTTGCTCTCTATTTTATTTATCGCTCTCTATTTATCTTATGCTTATGATTGTGTTGTGACTTATTGTTTATGATTGTGTTTGGACTAAGTGATTATTCTATGTTTTCCATTGTTCATATAGTCATAGAGTATATTTGGTACGTTTCATATCAAGTCACGGTTGTTCAGGTATTTGATGCAAAAGCTTTTAAATTTTAATCAAAAACCTATTCACCCCCTTCTATGTTTTCAACAATTTGTATCAGAGCGGGTGGCTCTAGTTTTCAAAACAAATGGTTTTCAAAACCGAGCATGATCCATGTATCAAACTATTCAAAAAGCAGGACTTAATATGAAAAGTATATCGTTGTTCCATTCTTGGAAGACTTGATATGTTTATAATGTATGATATGCTATATGATTACCTGTTGCATCTTATTTATTATTATATAATCTTTACATCTCGTATTTGAACTTGTTGTTTTTGTGTAATATTAGTGTTTCGGATAACATGTTATTTATGTTTTAGCTTTTCGATTTCATGAATATGCATACTATGTCTTATGCTAGGTTTCGTGCACTTCATTTTGGCATATTTCTCCTTCCTTGTATATGTTATGTCAACTTCTTGCATAATATCAATATCTTAATAAAACCTTGAGAATAAGAACTAAGTATGCTAGATAAGTGTTTTGACAAATACTGTCATAAAAATTATGCACATAAAAGTGGGATTGACAACTTGAATGTTTCATCCGAAATACTCAAGTGAAGATGAAGTGTAGTGATGTCTTGTTGTAGCTTTAAAAGTATTTTTCAAAGCGGGTCAAAGTAATAAGTTATTGTTTTGGTTAAAACGGGTCAAACCTGGTGTTTGGCAAAACCCATAAAGAATGGTTCCGCAGTTCATTTAGGCCAAGTGTGTATTTGATATTGAAGAATATATTTTATAAACAAATTCTGGAAGTTTTAATGTTATGAATTCGAGTTTCGGTCATCTTAGCCATATATAAATCGGGACAACAAGTTTTGTAGAAAATGGGTCATTTTGGGAATTTCATTTAAAATCAACCATATGGAGTTAGAACTTGTGTCACCCGCCATTTTAAAGGCAATTGAGTATAGATAGTCTCAAATTTTGATTTGTAGTTTTTAAAATAATAACTAAAGGTCAATTTTTGGTCTTGGCGTTTTCGCCAAAAGTTTTAAATATTTTTGGTTTTCTTGGAGAAGGGGCATGTAGTATATTGGATATCATAACACAAGCATGGATGATTGGGTTGGCTAATTATATAGAGAAAGTAAGTGAGGTTTCTAGTGAGAGAAAAACCAAATGAAAGCTTTATGATAAAATGAACAACCAACCCCTTCCCATGGCTGGAAAGGGGCCCAAATCCCCAAACACGAACCCTAATGATAGAACGCTTATCTATACTATGTAAACATGACTTTCTTTTACGTTAGTCCATCTCGTTTCTTGAAATTAAATATACATGTTTGAATATAATGTTCTTGTTTGTTATTTTAATGTTTTGTCGATATCATTGGTTGTTTGACTGATAACTATTCTATTAATTGAAAGATCATACATTCTTAGGATATGTTTTTGTATGCTTTTATGGCTTGTAATAATAAAAAAAAAAAAACCTGTATACCTCAGTAACGAAAAACCACCAATCCATATGAAAGCAGATAGCCCAACCCGACCAAAAAGAAACCAAAGAAAGCAAAACACGACACACACAAACAAAAAATCAATAGCAACCAGAAAGAATTTCGTATAATATGTCAAAGTTAGCGAGACCTTGTTATCATGTTGTCCAATACATCAAATCTATCTTAATAAAGGACAAATATTAATACATAGAACAGACAGTACAAGATCTGTTATATCTGATCTTATATAACATGTTCTCATTTCTATTTGTCCTTTGTTATGTCAAAGTATTCTTTGGTATACTATGTAGAAGTCTAGGATCTCTTCCTTTTGAAACGATTGTTTTAAATTAAGAACCAAATCGACAAACAAGCACAAATGAACAAAATAACAAGGTGAACTATGTTTTTAGAAAATATACAAACTTAAATGCAATAAAGAGATCGCTATACTATTTTTTCCTTAGAGCACATACTTTCCGCGTCATTGTATGCTTGTGTTTAGTTGAACTACTTGGAACATGCTCTTGTATAAATGTTCTTATTTCTCATATTGTTTATGTCTGAATCCTTGAATGATTGTTTGTAAACTGAATCGTTTATGCTTGTGGTTGGTTTTTATGCAATTCATACTTCTTCATTTTCATTTTCTTGTTGTATTAAGGAGTGTTTGGAATAATCAAAATATGTAGGGTATAAGCGTTGAATCTTACCCATGTGATTTTGGATTAATCTAGTATGACCAATTGATCAACATTATAAGTGAAAGTCCAGATTAGAATTCATTTTGTTCACTACTAGAGGATTTTAAATTTTAGGAACCGTGGCTGCTGCAAGCCGGTTCTGTTTGCAGCAAAGCCGGTTCTATTGAACCAATGGAACCGGCTAGCTGGTTCTACAGTAGGCATTTTTGCCGTTTAGGGTAGTTTACTTTTTAATCCGACATTTAAATTCGATTATTTAGACTTGTATTAAGGTCACCTAATAGTTGGTTTTGATTTATCTAGCTCTTAAGTCCTTCAAAATTTCATAGATCTATCCAATATATTTCGAACGCATTTTATGCCTTGTTTAAGATAGTTTCAACCTATGACCTCTTCATTTCTTAGTTTTTCATGTTTGTGTGTCTATTTGAAAACATGTTTTGTTCATATACATGTCTATCTATGTGTCTACTTGTTAAATTCATTCGTGTGATAATACTTGAAGAAGTTTTTCTTTCATACTTATTGGTATAAATGTTTGAACTATCATGTTGTGAAATAATACCTTAACCCATATCTTTTTTATTAACATGTTCATACATGCATATTCATCATCGCCACTTTACTAATAAGCATACATTGTTAGTTGCTTGCATTGTCATCATCATCTTCCGCCACCTATTTTACTACACACAAAATTTTCATACCTAGCACCTATATTGCTTCATCTACCCAACAAGGTAAGGTTTTGAGTTAAACCTATTTACTAACTTGAGTCTTCCACCAAGTCTTCATTACAAAAAGAATCATCATGAATCCTTCCTCTACCACCACCATAACCAAAACCTACTAGTAACTCACAACCAATTCAACCCATGAAGGTTAAATCACCTTTCACATATCCTAACACTCATAATCAACTTTTTCCAAAAGCCAAGTAAATTTCGTAATGAAATGCGTCTCATTCTCAGCCACACCCTTAAAACCTTTAAACCACTCCATCAAAACCAACCACGATGATGCAAGTAGTAGGATTATATTTTTTTACTTCTAATTTACTTCTCTAGGAGTTTCTTTTGGAAAATCATATTGCATTATAGTGTTAATAAATCATATTGCATCATATATACATTTTTTTATATATGACTTCATCGAAAGACGAAGTGCATATTACACTAAGTTTTCTTTTTGTAGGTTCAAGCATATACACTGTGGTATATGGCTTACTCATCCAAGGATGAAGTTTGCATCATTCATCTTTTGTTTTGTAGGATCATACTTGACGCCCTCGAACAAGGGGGAGCTTCTATCGAGCTTTCATAGCATGCATCTTATATACACTTTGTTGTATATATTTTACTCGTCCATGGACGAATCTAGTTTTGCACTAGTTTGTTTTGTAGGATCATACTTGACGCCCTTGAGCAAGGGGGAGCTTCCGTTGAGCTTTCATAGCATGCATATTATATATACTTTGTTGTATATATTTTACTTGTCTAAGGACGAATCTAGTTTTGCACTAATTTTTGTTTGTAGATTTTTTCATATCTTGATGCCTTGAACAAAGGGGAGCACTCGTCAAGGGGAGCATGCATGCATTCATCATCATTCTTACTCTTCGAAAATCCTTTTGTGTTTCGGCCAAAAGAAAGATGTCATTTTCTTCATCATATAGTTTCCATATTTTTATGTTGCACGAAACTAACTGTTTTGTAGGTAAAGCTTTTAAATTTGATCCATGGATCCACTATAGACCAAGGACATTACCTAGAGATGCAACAACATAAGGGGTTAGAGTAGACATTTAACTTCACTAGGGATGATGCAAGCTCGCCTTTTTCATGAAGTTAAACTCCAGGGACACACCCTTTTTGTTTTGACAAAAGTGGGGAGAAGAGTGTAACACGGTGAAAGGTATGTAAAGGTAGTACGCGATGCAAGTAAAACTTTTATTTACGAAATATTATGTTTACACGTTTGCTTTTCATCAACAAAAAGGGGGAGATTGTTAGTGCAAATATTACGATATTTAATCTACACAGTCTCGTTTGTTTTGTTGATGACAAACACGTAACTTGTAATACACTATCGTAAAATGGTACTAGTTACTCGTAATTCGTATTTTGTTCTCATACATACAATCAAATCTCTCCAAGTCTCGACTCCTCGTTGTTTTGCAACACAGGTTCGTACATGTTTGTTACGTTGCATTATGATCAAACCTCTTTTCACATTTTGCATTCACAAGTATTTTTATACAAATGCATCTTTTTATTTTTGTACTAAATTTTACATCTAAATATATATTTTATTTAGACATGTAAACTTTATTTTGTCAAAACTCAACTAGACTTTTTATTTTTACATGTACAAGTTTGCTTTCGCTTTTAAGTAAAAGTAAAATGCAAAATAAAAGTAAAAATAAAATATTTTCTGAATGGAACCGGCAAAGGGAACCGGCGAGAAATGGAAGAACCGGCAAAATAAAAATAAATTTTTTTTAATAATGGAACTGTCGACGCTCTGAGGGAACCGGCGGAACCAGGCTACAGTAGAATTTTAGCCTATAAATACCAAGCTCTTTCTCACCATTTTATACACCTTTCACACACATTTTCTCTGTATTTCTCACTCATTTAGCTTCAGTAGCATAGTCATTACAACACCCTCTATTCTCATGTGATCATATTGCTTATACGTGCATCTTGTTGTGAAGCATATGTATGTGATCCAACCAAAGCAAGCCTTGAAGATCTTGCCATTTCCATCCACCATCAAACATACCCATATGAAGATCTACAAGATTGGAGATCTCATCATCTACATCCATTTAAAGGCTTCTCATCAATGGAAGTTAATTTAGATTAGGCATTCATATCCATTAGACACATTTGTCGTGGATCATCATTGTATACTCATTTGTATCATCTTTTGTACCATTTGATTTAGACTAGATGGTTTATGTGTTTAGCCATACTAACAAGTTTTGTTATGTTGGGCCATAAACCATAACAGGGTTTTGTTGGTTCTACCCTTTGTGTAAGAACCCGGTATTTAGCTTTGTACCGGATAAAGTGTAAGCGACGATGGGTTGGTTCTCCCGGTGATTAGGACTCGGTATTTAGCTTAGTACCGGATAAAGTGTAAGCGACGTTGTGTAAGGTTTTCTCCGCCGAAAAGTGAGCATGTTGATCTAGTGAAGTAACTCTCGAGGGGTTGGGTACTCGGGGAGTGGAGTAGGGCGGAGAGGAGCTCCGTGACCGAACCACTATAAATCATCATGTTCGGTTTGCTTTCTCTTTACATATCGTTATTTCTTTACGTTTTAATTATGCTTTACAGTTGTGGTTTGATGCTTATGCTACTTGCTTGTAGATTGGTCTCCATTATACATATAGTCGTAGACTATAATCGATACTTTTCATATTACATCGTGTTTGTTCAGTCATTTGATACAAAAGTTCTTAAAATTTAATCAAAAACATATTCACCCCCCCCCCTCTATGTTTTTCACAGTGTGTATGTGTAATTTGAATTATGTTGAGAAGAAGATGAATAGTGAGTATGTAGTGGAGAATGTTTTGAAATGATATAGAGGATTTTGGTAGGGAATGTTGGAGACCCAAAGGTACATAAGAAGTACATGTGTAAGGAATATGAGTTGGCATTGTTGGGAAGGTTTATGTATGAAGGATTATGTGTGGGAGGTGGCGGTTTCGTGTTTAATGTGTTAAAGATGATTAGTAAGAAGTAATAAGGATTAGGATGGTAAGTGTGAGTTTGAGAATGTTTAAGGATGAAATCAAATGATTGATTTGGGTAAATAATCATATTTCCTTAGAAGAAAAATAGTAGGCAAATGTGATTATGGGATGGTCTTAGAAGAAGAGGAATTGGAGTATTTTGTAGAGGAGAATGAAATCACTTATGGTAAGAGGATTAACAAGTGATTAATTAGAATAGTTATAGAGTGCTGTAGATAAGTGAGGACTTTACATGTGAGAGAATGAGTTTGTAAAACCACATAAGGTAAGGAAGTGAGAAAAGTCAAGTATATTAACTTCCAAATACCACAACTCAATTAGTCATTTAGACTTTAATCCAAGATAATCAACATTTGATTTGATCACTAATAATCTTGATGCAAACAAGATAAGTTCTTGTTCTTAAGTAAAGCATATCCCATATTGGGAAAGGATGCGTTTACGCAAAGTGACCTTTGATTTAGTTTGACCAATAAGGGAGTCAACCCATTACATGATTAGGATCAATTGTGAATTCAAGCAACAATGGGTTCGATCATTAATCATTATGATGCAAACAAGATAAATGCTTTGCATCATAAGTAAAGCATATCCCATAGCGGGAAAGGATGCATTTACACAAAGTAGCCTTTGACTTGGTTTGACCAAAACGGGAGTAATGCCCGTTATATGATTAAGATCATCATAGATCCGGATTAAGGTCAAATGATTATTTTAGTTTGTTGGTATGTTGAACGTATGATCATACTAGATTTAAAAAGATCTTTCTGCCTTGGCTAGAGGTGTTTGATAAAAGATTGAAGTTCGCGTTTTATGTAAAAATGGAAGAATTTGTTTTTGCTCTTCTTTAGGTCTAACTTTAATTGAAGTGTTTCTAAATGCTCAAATATCTATAATACCTTCATTGAAGTTTAACACAGTGTCGGTAAGAAAAAAAAAAAATAGGAAAGCCGACAAATCATTTGTAAAATGAAACTTCACATGTGGCGCGTGGCCACGCGTGACGGCGCCTAGCGCGCCAAAGGCTAATGACATCAAATAACGTCACTTTTATAGCATCATTTATCCCATGTAAATTACCAAATTTTGTATAATTATTGCAAGAATTGATACTTAATCATTTTTATTTGATTGCAGTAATTATGGAGTACTTTGTGAAGATTAGCAAAAAGGCACGCATTCTGGAGCTTAAACGAAGAAATCTGAAGAATACTGTTTTGAAATCCAATACGCCGTATCCATCAAGGAAGATACGGCGTATCTGTGCCTGCACTTCACAAGAAAAAACAAAGAATAAAGACCTATATGTCGTATCCAGAAGACTTCTATACGCCGTATCCAAGATATAGTAATTAAATATTCTGGAAGACATTAAACGTGGTCCCTACTCCAAGAAACCCCCAATACGCCGTATTGACTTCAACCAATATGGCGTATCGACCAAATTCTAGACAGTATAAATAGAAAACCTAAAAACGAGTTTTAGGTGTGCTTGATCATATTTTCGATACCCTAACCAAAAAAGTTAATTTTCAGAAGACAAGAAGAGCAGAAGAGGTCAAGCAAAGCTACTAATTTTATAGGAAACACCTTGTAATCTCCTATACTCTTATAATCGTTCGATTTTTGGTATCATTCATTTAACTCGGTTAGTTTACCTTGGTTGATTGATTATTCTTGTATTAATTACAATGGTTAAAGGCATGATTATGAAGATTTAAATGTTTGGTTTGTTTATATCAATTTCTTAATTTATCGTTGGTTGTTGATTATGTTTATCAATTCATACTTGTTTATGTGCTTAAGTATGCGACCCGTCATTCAACTAGATCTAGGATTGCAAAATATCTTGCTAGCTAGATGTCGGGATGGCTCTCCATATCTGAAATTTATATATCTAGAGTAATAGGATCACAAATATTGACCTATATTTACCATTGGTTTATGTGAACAAGTTGGACTAGCAGGTGACCTAGGATCAACAAATAACGTATTGATTCCTTTGGTAAAGACTCAGACATTGGACTACTAGTATATAAAGAGCCGTTAAGCAGTAAGTGGGTAAAGTCTCCATAAGTTAGGGTTTAATAAGATCACCATTATTAATCTCCTAAGATAGATTATAATCAGCAAATAGGATGCTTTATGCAGATGCGTTTAATTGTGACAGAATTCTTCGTGTCTAGGTTTTATGAAGAAGTGCCGCCTAAATCTTGGAATGATATGTCACCTCGAGATAAGCACTCGTTGCACTAAAATAAACAAACCAACATTTTATTTTGATTAATCATGGTTAATACAGTTTTCTTATATTAGGCTAGACCACTCTTCTATCTTTTGATTATCTACTTGCTTGTGTTATCATGTTTTAAATTGATTTAAGTCACCACCAAACCTGTGCCAGTCTCTCAGACTGAAAACCCCCCCTCTTTATCTGTTAGAATTAGGATTAACATAGGTTTAGCATAGGTTTAACATAGATTAGAATTAACATAGTTTAAATTAACTTTGTTTAGTTAACCAAAATATTGTTAGAACTATAAGATTAATGCTCTCGCTCTTAGTGATCGACACCCTTCTTACCAACTAAGCTAAGTCGGCAAAATATAAATGTAAAACTTGATAACAAATAAATACCTAACTACGACAACACATCAAGTTTTTGGCGTCATTATCGGGGAGTGAAGTTGTTTAATCTTTATTTTAATTTAATATTTTGGTTTTTAACCCTAAATTAGATTAACCCCTATAATTAGTGTAAAATTTTGTAAATTTGCTTATAATTATTTGTGTGTGTATTTATAGCACTGTTCTGGTCAATAACCTGATACGACGTATTCACTCTAATTGAATACGACGTAATCAACTTTCTTAACTAATACATCGTATTCATTCAGCAGACTAATACAACGTATTCTAATCAATTGAATATGGCGTATCGATCAACTAATATAACGGCAGAAATATATTCTTCGTATTTGATTTCCGAGCTTGATTTTCTGTGTTTTCTTTCTTCCGAGCCTATCCTACTCATTGTTTATCCTCTGTTTCAGGTAGTGCATGACAAGGAGTTCAACAAAGGAACTATTTACACCTTTCAAAAATCCAGAACGAGAATTTCGTTCATCTAGGGAGCTTTTCAAGACACTAAGTCTTGACGAATCGAGTTCGCCTGAATTCGATCTATTTTCTGATCTAGAAGAACATTCCAAGGAAAAAGTTGTAGAAACAATGGTAGAAACCATGGAAGAGTACATGTGCAAGACCCGAGGTGATAATAGATCGGGTGTTACTAGGCCTAAAATCGATGACAAGGATCACTTTGAACTAAAAGGCTAATTTCTCAAAGAACTACGAGATAACACATTCAGCGGTTCGGATCATGAAGATGCGAACAAGCATATTGAATTTTTTTTTGATATCATCGATCTATTTCATATTCCTAATATAACTCAAGACCGGATAATGCTTCAAGCTTTTCCTATGTCCCTTACTGGAGCCGCTAGTCGTTGGCTAAGGAACAAACCATCTGGTTCAATTGAAACTTGGGAAGATCTGAAGACAAAATTTCTAAACAAGTATTGTCCACCTGCCCGAACAGAAAAGAAAATGGAGGAGATCAATAACTTTCAGTAAGAACCGGATGAAACTCTTTACCAAGCATGGGAAAGATTCAAAGAACTATTGATGATATGCCCTCAACACTACTTGATGGATATGCAAGAGGTGGTCTTGTTTTATAATGGATTGGAAGTTACAAATAGACAAGTTCTTGAATCTAAAGGTGCCATACCAACTAAGACAGTTGCCGATGCAAAAGTATCCATCCAAGTAATGGCCAAATATTCTCAAAAATGGCACAATGGAACATCTAAGACAAGAAGTACTGAAACTTCTGATGGATTGGCAGAGATCTAAGCACAACTTAATAATCTTGAAAGAGAAATCAAGAAGATTAATGAGGAGGTATATGCTGCTCAGGTGGGATGTAAGCTATGTAAGGGATCCCACTATACCAAATACTGTCCACTTAAAGAAGATGGTAAAACCCTTAAAGAAACATATTATACTTAATTTGGTGTACCTTTCCAACAAGGATGGAAATATAGAGCAGCGGCTCTAGGATTCTACTAAAGGAACAATGTAAATCCAGCGTATCAAGAGCGAAGACAATCAATGGAAGAATCACTAAGCAAGTTTATGAATGAATCAGCAAAAAGACATGAAGAAAACTCCAACCTGATCAAGGAAATTTAAGCTTCCACAAACATTGCTATCAAAAACCAAAGAGCTTCAATCAAGGCTTTGGAAATTCAAATCGGGTAAATGAGCAAGGTTCTGCAAGAAAGGGGATCTAGAAGTTTACCTAGCTTGACTGAAGCAAACCCGAGAGATCATGTCAACTCAATCTCAGCTACTGTTGAAACTAATACGACCCTAATACGCCATATTGGATCCACCTGATACACCGTATCGGCCCAACAGAACAGTAATCTAATTTTCAAGCCAATACGACTATTTCCTTTCCTAGTCATTTGTATTATGATTGCTATGAAGATGAGAATGGATTGTATAAACTGAATAATTTGGATGCCTATTCAATAAGAACTACACTTCGTAACGATACCCTACCTCGAAAGGAGAAAGACCCAACAAGTTTCCCTTTACCTTGCTATATTAATAATATCTATTTTGAAAAAGCCCTTGCTGACTTAGGAGTTAGCGTTAGTGTAATGCCTCTCTCGACCTACCTGAATCTAGGATTAAGCGAATTAGCTCATACTAAGTTGACTGTTGAATTAGCAGATAGGACAGTGAAACATCCTAAGGGAATTGCTGAAAATGTACTAGTAGGGATTGGTAAGTTTGTTTTCCCCGTAGACTTCATAATTCTGGATATGCCCTAGGATGTCAATGTACCCTTGATCCTCAAAAGACCATGTTTGTCTACCACCCATGCTAAGGTTAATGTGTTTAAAACAAAGATTACTTTGAGGGTAGGGGATGAGAAAATTATTTTTAAAAGCGTTAAACCTGCTAGTAGTTTAATTAAGAGGGTTTACATGCTAAGCTTAAGAGAAAGAATGGACCTCGATTTGGAAGCTAGGTTGATGGGAGAAACTTTAATCCTAAATATATCATTTAACCCATTATATGAAGATTATATTGAATTGAACGATCCGAATAAGCCACTAGAGCTTAGAAGAAATCGAGTTGATAATTTATAACCCATAATTAAGGAAGGTGAGGTTGATAATAAGCCCATGATTGATATAGTCAAAACTAGGTATGATTTCGTTGGTGGATTAGATGATTACCCTAGTAATTATGACTTCGATGAGAAGATCCATATTGACTGTGCCTACAACTTAAAGTTTTCATGCACGATCGATTTTGAGTATGTACACGTTAATTTCCTCCCAATTCTACCTATTAATGTAATGTCTAAAAAGTTTTATAACTCGATAATGAAAGACAAAATTGAATTTAAATGGAGGAATGAATTAGGTAACTTCATTAATGCACCAGTTTTTATTAGAAACTTTTATGTTATTACTGAATTTATAGTTGTGGAAGATATGGATCCTTATCTTGATGAAGGAATGTGATATGTGATAGTTGGAGAA
>BQNB010029893.1:35489-51845 GCA_026074375.1 Tanacetum coccineum
ATTGTGAATTGATTTAAAACTCAAATTGTATTAAAACTTGAAAGTTTTACAAAGCTGAAAGTAAAAGCTGTAAATGACTAAAAATTAAGCTAAGTTATTCTAAGATTCTTCTAGTTGCCTCAAAGGCTTACAAAAAGCTCTATTTATAGACGAAGTCTTGGACTTTCAGCTTGTGCTTCTTTGGAGAGCAAAAACGAAGTGTGCTTGTTGTGTGAGGTAAGTCCTAAAGCAAATCCCAGCCTTCGATTTCTTTTGAGCTTCTTTGGAGACAATCTCAGCCATCGAAATGCTTTTGGGAGTGGAGAGGGATTGCCAACATGGACTTTATACAGCTGGGGGGAATAGTAGGGTGGATGAAATGATTTTGGTAGGGTGTTGAGTGATTTTGCAGGAGAAGTATGGGAGTAAAACAGGGTGCTGACTGGTTTTGGCGGGAAGATTGGGAAAGGGTTTATACAAGTTGGGTTGTGACAGAGGGAGGTTGAAGATGATTAAGGGTATGTTTGGTTTTTGTACAAGAAAAGCCCCTCCACATCTTTCTTCTTTTCATTCCCTTTTTCCCTTTTCTTTCTTTTATAAATGAAATTTCCCAAATTGGCATAATCATCCCCTGTCTGGTTTATATAATAATATAACTTAGGGGTTTGGCATTTTTGACCCCTTAAGTTATATTTTTCTTTGCTTTTTCTTCTCGGAGTTGACTTGACTTTGATTGGGCTTTGTCTTCACATACTTTTCCATCTCGTGTCCAGTTTTGTCGCTTTTTACTTGGTTTTTTGTCTTTTTGTGAGATATTCGTTCCTGCACAACACAATTAGCAAAACAAGCATATATTTGGCATTTTGAGTCCGTTTTTGGTTATTTTAGCTCGTTTTTAAAGGTAAAAGGTATGTGTAATTAAGCACATACCAAGGACGGCCAACTTCTCATGGTTTATTGATGACATCAAATAACGTCACTTTATAGCATCATTTATCCTAAGTATTTTACCAACTTTTATATAATTATTGCAAGATTTGGTACTTAATTGCAAAAAGTTGTTAAATGCAGTAATTATGGAGTGTTTTGTGAAGACAAGCTAAAAGGCGCACAATTTGGAGCTAAAACGAAGATATTTAAAGATTACTAATTTCTGACTACATACGCGTATCCAACAAAGAAGATACGGCGTATTAGTGCCTGGACTTCACAAGAAAATGCGTACGATCAATTCCCAATACAGCGTATCCTGCCTATTACATACGCCATATAACTGGATAAACATTCAAAGATTCAGTAATAAATATAACTTGGGAAAGATATAACTGATTGATTGAGAATGTAGCGCGCACTCTAAGGAATACACCCCTATACGCCGTATTGACCTTACTCAATATGGCGTATCCAGTCTTTTTCAAACACTATATTAGAAGACTCAAAAACGAGTTTTCAGTGTGCAAAATCATATTCTTTATACTATACACATAAAAGATGATTTTCTGAAGTGAAGAAGAGCAGCCAAAGGTCAAGCATCGATCACGATTCCATAGAAGACACCGTGTTATTCCTATACTCTTGTAATCATTTAATTTTTGGTATCGTTCGATAAAAAGTTTAGTTTACCTTGGTTAATTGATCACGCTTGTATAATTACAATGGTTTTGGGCTAATACCCTCGGGTATTAGCCATCTTAATAAAGGTTTAATGTTTGGTTTGTTTTAAACCTGATTTTTTAATTTATCATTGAAAGTTTAATTATGTTTATCACCTAATACTTGTCTACGTGTTTGAATATGCGACCTATCATTCAACTTGGTCTAGTTACGCCTAACAAGTGAACTAGATACTGGGATAGCTCTCCATATCGTGTTTTATATTACTGGACCAATAGGATCACAAATAATGTTCTATCTTTGTCTTTAAATTATAAGCTTAGTTAGACCGGTAGGAGACCCGCAATGTTTCGAAAAGTATGTTTTTAATTAATTGATAAAGACTTGAACAACGAACTACTAGTATATAAAATACCGTCAAACTATAAGTGGGTAAAGTCTTGATGGGCTAGGGTTTAACAAGATCATCATTGCTTTAATCCCTAGATAGATTATAATTAAACTAAAAGGATGCTTTATGCGGATACGTTAATTGTGACAGGATTCAACGTGTCTAGGTCTTAGGATGATGTCCCGCCTAAGTCTTAAGAATGATATGCCGCTTCGAGATAAGAAATCATTGCACTAAACAAACAAACCAGCATTTAATCGGATTTAATATGGCTAATACAATTTTCTATCATTTGGCTTGTACTGCTCTTTTATCTTCTAATTGTTTTCTTGCATGTTTATTGTGTTTTGAATTGATTATTGTCACCATAAAACACGTGCCAGTCTCTCAGGCTAAACCCCCCATTATCATTAGAATTAGGTTTAGCATAGGTTTAACAAGTAATTAGAATTAACTTAATTAGATTAATTAAAATACTGATAGAATATAAGGTTAACGACCTCGCTCTTAGTGTTCGACACCCTACTTACCACGAAACTCCACCCGATCGGGTACACTACCCGTTAAAGTGTTGTTTTAGGATAAGTCGGCTAAATATAAATTTAAAACTTGGTAATCAATAAATTGACCCTACACGACAGCACATCAAGTTTTTGGCGCCGTTGTCGGGGAGTGAAAAAGTTTAACCTTTAATTTTATTATCATTTCTAACCTTTAGCTTAGAATAATTTAATTAGTGTAATTTAATTCTGTTTGTATTTAATTTAATTGTGTGATTAATTATGTGTTTAAATTCTCGCATTATTTAATTTGTTTTCTAAGTATCTTGTTCTGACATATCAACCGATACGCCATATCCACCAGTTGGATACGACGTATCAACCCTTCTAATCATAACAGAGTATTGATCTTTGCAGTCTAAACAACGTATCTGTTCTTCCAAACAATACGGTGTATCTGTAAAATCAATATGGTGTACTGACCTTCAGCAGACCCATACGGAGTATTCAAATTAATTGAATACGACGTATTGATCATCTGATACAATATCAGAACTAAAAAAATTTATGTGTTTAATTTTCTGTATCCTTTTCAAAGAGCCTATCCTACTGATTTATTACCCTCTGTTTCAGGTGATGCATGACAAGGAGTTCAACTAAGGAACTAATTACACACTTTGAAAACCCGAAAAGAGTATTTCACTCAAAAAGGAGGCTTTTCGAGACACTTAGTATTGTGGAGTCAAGTTCACCAAAGTCCGATTTACTTTCTTACATCGAAGAAGAAGAAACTACAGAAATTATGACGGAAACAATGGAACAATACATGAGCAAGACCCGTGGAAACTATGGGTCAGGAGTTGTTAGGCCCAAGATTAATGACAAAACTCACTTCGAATTAAAAGGGCAATTTCTTAAGGAACTTCGCGAGAATACTTTCAGCGTTTTGGAACATGAAGACGCAAACGAACAAATCGAAAAAGTCCTTGAGATCGTTGACTTATTTCATATCCCCGAGGTGACTCAAGATCAAGTAATGCTTCAAGCTTTCCCCATGTCTTTAACTGGAGCCGCAAGTCATTGGCTCAGGAGCGAACCACCAGGTTCGATTACAAACTGGGAAAGCCTAAAAACAAAGTTTCTAAACAAGTACTTCCCACCTGCTCGTACTGCAAAGAAAATAGAGGAAATTAACAACTTTCAGCAAGAACCGAACGAAAGCCTTTTTCGAGCTTAGGAAAGATTTAAGGAACTATTGATGAAATGCCCCCAGCACTATTTAACTGATATGCAGGAAGTAATCTTGTTTTATAATGGGCTCGACGTTCCCACTAGACAGATCCTTGACTCTAAAGGTGACATTCCCACTAAAACTGTTGCTGATGCAAAAGTAGCCATCCAAAAAATGGCCGAATACTCTCAGAAATGCATAACAGAACATCCTCAAAAGCCAGAAGTACTGAAACTTATGACGGACTAGCTGCTATACAAGCCCAGCTCAACAACATCGGGAGAGAGATTAAGAAAGTCAATAAGAAAGTATACGCTGCTCAGGTCGGATGCGAACTATGCAAAGGACCACACTACACTAAAGATTGCCCACTTAAGGAAGAAGGGAAGACTCTTAAAGAGGCTTACTACACACAGTTTGGAGCACCATATCAACTTAGAGGACAACATAAAGCAGCAGGGCCAGGATTCTACCAACGCACCAACAAAAATTCTTCGTACCTTGATCAAAGACAAACATTGGAGGAATCACTGACCAAATTCATGGCTAAGTCAGCAAAGAGACACGAAGAAAACTCGAAATAAATTAAGGAGATTCGAGTTCTTAGTGTCTGAGCTATAAGAAATAAGGAACATCGAGTAAGTCTTGGAAATTCAAAGTTGGTCAAATGAGCGAAAAGGTCTTACCAAGGTGAAGAGGAACTCAGAGGATTGCACGGGTCGCGAAAGATGAACCTTAGCCCTAAAGGGACATGTAATTATAAATGTCGAACTGCTATAGCTGATTCAATATGGGTAAATATGCCGTTGGAGAGCAGGAACGTTGCGTCGCTATATCAGAGACAAGTTATCTAGCTTGTTAATTCTATAACAATTCAGTGTGCCTAATCGTCTGCTTAGTTTCTGTGTGATAATTGGAATGGAGGCGCGTGAAGTTTTAATTTGGAAATCTATGATCAACCTTGCCTCATAAAGAATATAGGGGGGACCCAGGGAGCTTGTACCTCTACCTTGGTTTTATCATTATTGTTGTGTTTGATTTAAGCCCGGGTTGGCCTTGGAGCAAGTGTTAGTGTTATGCCATTCTCTACCTACTTTAACCTTGGTATAGGTAATTTAGCTCACACTAGGTTAACTATTGAACTGGCTGACAAAACAATTAAACATCCAAGGGGTATTGCTGAAAACCCGCTATAAATTTATTTTTCCTATAGACTTTGTTATCTTGGACATGCCCGAGGATGACGATGTCCTTTTGATCCTCGAACGACCATTCTTATCTACCGCTCATGCCAAGAAAGATGTTTTCAAAAAAAATTACTTTAAGGGTTGGAGAAGAGAAACTTGTTTTCAAAAGTGTTAAACCAGCTACTAGCATAATTAGAAGGGTCTATATGGTAAAAGAAAGAACGGATCTTGATTCCAAAACTGAGTTTGCAGGAGAGGCTATTAATGAATCATTCGACCCACTCTATGGTAATTATATTGAATTAAATGATTTGGATATGCCTCTAGAACCTAGAGTGAATAAAGATGATTTTGAGCCAACCCTTGATTTTATCAATAAGCCTACTTATAAAAGTTGTTACAAAATGAAATTTTCTTGTATGATTGGGTATAGACATGTTAATGCTGATTTTCTCCCTTCCTTGTCCATTAATATCATGACTAAACATTTTTATAATTCTATAATTAAAGACAAGGGTGATCATGAAGGGACGAATCCAGTAGGGACTTTGAATGACATACCTATTTTGTTGGGAATTTTTCTATTATTTCAGGCTTTTCAATCACTGACGATGTAGATATAACAAGTAGTGTTGTGCTCGACATGCCATTTTGCAAAAAGTTTGTATCATGCCAAAAGATTATGGAGAGATTCGCTCACGGGGACAAGTACGAGCGAATGGACGAATGAAGTGAAAAGAAGGAAAAAGTCAAACTTAACGACTGGATGAAACAAAAGTGTTTACCAGGAGACAACCCGGTTGTTTTTAATTGTTTGAATTGTAATTGTTTTATTGAGTCTGTCTTCCCAGACACTCAATACGGCTTATCGAACCCCTATGGATACGCCGTATCGAACTTGCCTGAACGTTATTAGTCTTTAAATTCTACAAAACTTTAAAATATTAGTTTTTACAGGATGCAATACGACGTATCCTTGGGTTTGGGATATGGCGTATTGACCTCTTGTACAATGTGTTTAATTGTTTTCCTGCACATTGTAACCATTATATAACCGAGATAGGAATTGTACTTTCGTCTTCTAAACTTTTATGCATGACCTTGCTATAAGGAAATCGATGGTATGGTATACTCTGAAAAAGACGTGTTGAACTCATACAAGTATTCTGAAGCCTCGTCAACACACTTTTGCTCAAGAACTCAAATTGGAGAATCATCTCGAGCAACATATTAGGGGAGTTTCTCGTTCTAATTCTATTTCCTATTTTCTTTAATTGTTTTATCTATACAACAAGGACGTTGTATAATTTAAGTGGGGATGGAGAATTAGAATGCCTACTTGTCCTTTCTTTTACAAATAATATCCTATATGATTAAATTATGCCAAATTTAAAAATTTTCTAGCATAACTTTTGTAAAAATTACTAGTTACCTGACCTCGCGCACTATAACCCTTAATTCCAAATTGTGAGAATTAAGCTTATTCTGTTTCTAAACGTTTACTAAAAATTCCACAGAAATATAAGTGTGTCGGTGATGTAGTGGACTTTAGAACTTGGCTTGGTATATCACTCGAGACCACAATGATGAGTACTATGGATTTAGATGGAGAAACATTTTTAACTGGTAAATTTCTAAGAATACACCAAAAAGCCTAAATATTGTAAAATTAACTAACTACACTGGAAGGTTAAATCCCGTGTAACCCTTTGCTTACTCTCACTTTAAGAGTAAGATCCCCTAGAAAAACATGTTGAGCCATTCTTGTCTTTTTCACACCATATGTCTATTTCGTTACACCTTTACACCTTAGCCTTCCCAGTAGATTAAGCCTACTTAATCAAAGTTGCTAGTTGCTTTTGTGTAAAGTTTTGTATTTCCTATGTCAAAGTGAAATTTTCTATCTCCGGTTAGGTTGGGAAATTGCACAATGCAATGAGAAAATATGTAGCTCGTGTATTTTGCTACTTTCGCGATTATGTATTATGTCCGAAGATGAAGTGTTAAAGGAAAAATTATCCAGATGAATTATGATTGTGAAGACGGTGAAATTGCACCGATGTTTGTTTTAAAAAAAAGGAAAATGCATCAAAAAAGAGAAGGATGATTGATAGTCGGTTCGCTAAACTTAAACCGATGAAATACTTGGAAGGATCGATTATTCATTGATATGTGGATAAAAATCAACGATGTATAGTTTTGTATAAAGTGGCTGATATCACCACTTTTGTAAAAGTATGTAAGTTTAGGATGATCGGGAAGTTGACCGTTATGGGAACGCCAACTTAGGTTATCTTTGCCATTTCTATGATCTAGGCGTTTGTATATATTTCGAGTCTTTATCATGGAACGGTCGGGAAAAGTTACTAGCAACTACTTTATTTGTCCAAGCTTAATCTATTTGTTTTGTGAATTTTATTTAACAACAATTTGCTTCCCTTTCCTAGCAACTAACCTTAGGTTTTACTTGTGTGACGAGGTTGAGATCGAGTCATGCATGTCTATTTCGTCGTTACGGCCATGTATGCGTGATTCAGCCACCTTGTTGGTTTATTACTTTTGGTGAAGTTAAGATCTTACCCTATATCCATTCTATCTTCCTAAATCCTCTGGTTTAAACTCGAATGAGGATGTGATCGAATTATACATGTCTATTTGTCGTTACGTCTGTGTATGTATGATTCAAACCTGCCTTGTTGGTGTGGTACTATCGGTGAAAGATGGTTAGAATGATCAACCCTTAGCCTTATAATAAAAACCCAATTTACCTTTTGACTTGTTTCTCCTTAGCTCTAGTGGTGGAGATGTGTATCCTTGCCAAGCATATGATATGAAACTAATCACGACCGAGCAAATGAGCGTACCCATTAAATGTTACACCCTAGATTAGTTGAGTGATCTGAGTGTTTTCATTTCCCATATTTCGAGAGGTGCTTGGTCTTGTACAGGTGATTAAAACAAAAGAAATGCTTAATGGAAAAAATCCTTAGCTTTGGTTGGGATACATTTTCAATATAATCTAGAGTCTACTTGAGGACAAGTAGGATTCAAGTAGGGGATATTTGATGACATCAAATAATGTTACATTTATACCATCATTTCTCCCAAATAAGTTATCCAATTTTATATAATTATTGCAAGAATCGTTACTTAATTGCTTAAATTTGTAAATTGCAGTAATTACGGAGTGATTTGTGAATACATGCTAAAAGGCGCATTTTGAAGCTTAAACGATAATATTTGAAGATTGCTTAATTCTACTCAATACGCCGTATCCACAAAAGAAGGTACGGCGTATCAGCACCTGGACTTCACAAGAAAACGCGTATTCTCACTTCCCAATACGGCGTATCTATGTTTCCCTATACGTCGTATCCAGCTGGATAACTATTCAGAGATTTGGTGAATAAATATATTTTGGGAAGTTATATCTGATTGATTATAAACTTAGCGCGCACTCCAAGGAAAACACCCCTATACGCCGTATTGACCTAGCTCAATACGGCGTATCCAGTCTTTTTCAGACACTATAAATAGAAGACTCAAAAACGAGTTTTTAGTGTGCAAAATCATATTCTCTATACCATACACATAAAAGACGATTTTCTAAAGAAAAGAAGAGCAACCAAAGGTCAAGCATCGATCACGATTCCATAGAAGACACCGTGTAATTCCTATACTCTTGTAATCATTTAATTTTTGGTATCGTTCGGTAAAACGTTTAGTTTACCTTGGTTATTTGATCACGCTTGTATAATTACAATGGTTATGGGCTAATACCCTAGGGTATTAGCCATCTTAATGAAGGTTTAATGTTTGGTTTGTTTTAAAATCGATTTCTTAATTTATCGTTGAAAGTTTAATTATGTTTATCACATGATACTTGTCTACGTGTTTGAATATGCGACCTATCATTCAACTGGGTCTAGTTACGCCTAACAAGTGAACTAGATACTGGGATAGCTCTCCATATCGTGTTTTATATTACTGGACCAATAGGATCACAAATAATGTTCTATCTTTGTCTTTAAATTATGAGCTTAGTTGGACCGGCAGGTGACCCGTAATGTTTCAACAAGTATGTTCTTAATTAATTGATAAAGACTTGAACAGTGAACTACCAGTATATAAAATACCGTCAAACAGTAAGTGGGTAAAGTCCCGATGGGCTAGGGTTTAACAAGATCACCATTGCTTTAATCCCTAGATAGATTATAATTAAACTAAAAGGATGCTTTATGCGGATACGTTAATTGTGACAGGATTCAACGTGTCTAGGTCTTAGGATGATGTCTCGCCTAAGTCTTAAGAATGATATGCCGCTTCGAGATAAGAAATCATTGCACTAAATAAACAAACCAGCGGGGAGGCGGCTCAACATAGCCATCTAGGTCTGAGGATCAGACTCGCTCCGATACCATGTTAAACTACATAATTCCCCGTAGGTTATGAATACTATTCATGTACTTTATATAGAGATTACATGAGGAAACCTTAATGAACCTTAATGGATCTAAAGCCCACAGACCGGGCTTGGGCCAACTAACCTATCACCTAATACTATTCATAACTGGGATGCCAAGGATCATGAATAAGATGGTGAATTTAACCATGCAAAAACCCGCGTGATTCCTACTCTAGCTGCCTCGATGAATCGTAAGTCCCACATTACCTCTCACTTATGTTCTCTTATTAATGTGACTGTAAATCACACACACTCCATTAACAGCCTATATGAGAGATGTGCGGTTTTCATGGGTTAGAATTACAACAGGAATTTTGTTTTAGTACTTTTAAATTAATACTTTTAATCTTGACATCATCCTATCAAAAGTTCTCGGTAGCTCCATTGAACGCACAAAGAAGCGGAGAAGCGGGTCAGCGCGAAGCATATTAAAAACCCGACTTCTTTAGGGAAGCAAAACAACCCGCCTTATACTTCTCTTATAGTTTGTTCACTATGGTTGAGCCGATTATCAATTGACTAACGATGTATTTAGATTTAATGATACATATACAATATAGCAATTATAATATGTATAAGGTTTCTATTAAACATTTTAAAGTTTTGGGTTCTATTTTAAACATTTTAAAATTTCAGGGGTATATTTTAAACAATTCAAAATATAAGGGTCAAAAGCAAATTCCATATTAACATTCAATGATCACAAGACCATAGCATATTATTCAATTGTTTATACTTATCATATGTTAACAGCCCACTGATAGATAATTAAGGGCTAATAGAATTAAGTTAAAGCTCTGATTATGACTAATGGGTTTTTTATTTCTTAACTAGATTAACATAAAGCGGAAACAACAATTAATCTAGGAAAAGAAGGAAACTAAACCCTAAAGGATCTCAACCTAATAAATAAAAGCAACTTAAAAGAAATAAATAAATACTAACCTTTGAGAAAATCGGATTTCTCACACACAGACCACCTTGGTCGAACTTGGAGGAAAGTACCTCTAATAGCTCACACCCACGAACCAAAGAGAAAAGGGATTCGAACTCCTAAGGTCTCGATACACGAGTTGACTCTTACAGGTGTTGGAGATGAGAAAGAATATGAGGCAAATAATGCCTTGGCATGCCCCTCTATTTATATTGAGAGAAAGGGACTTAGAATAGCTCTTTGGATGGATGTGGGATTCCCCCCAAAAAAACGTCCCATGGGTCCCTTATGGGTCTTTTCGGCCCGTTCAAATTAATACACCTTGTATTAGTCCATATTCAGCCCATGCTTCTTTATAATTAGCTTCTAATTAATTTACCACAATTAATAAATAATAAACCAATTAATATACACTATAATATTAATTGCCAATTAATTATTAATCTCTCCTTTATTATATCTCTTAACGGTTCATAAGGACAACCCTAAAAGGAAACTTTTAAAACGACTAGTCCTTAGCAATTAGTTTTATGAACTTTGACACTAAATTCAACACCTTGTTACGGCGTAATCATTTCACTACGCTTACACCGTAACCAGCCATCGGATGAAGAAGGATTACTTATCCTAGTCAGCATTACGGCTTAACCATGGCGTTACGGTTACGTCTAACATATTTTTTTTTTTAAGCCATTCATGGAAGCCCACATCAGCATGGTTACGCCGTAACACACCTCAACAATTACGTGTAACCCCAAGTTTGAAAACTATAAATAGAGACCTCATTCAGCACATTCGACATCACTCACTCCACCAGAGTTCCAAGAGGCGACCAAGCCTCTAAAAGTCGAAGAATTCCACCAGAAGTCCAAAGGCGAAATCACTACAATTAATTATGTATTTAATCATTCATAAATGCATTCTATAAGACTAATGATGATTTAATCCATGATTCTTTTCATTTACTCTTATTGTATTGTTACCATGAGCGGCTAAGCACTCCTAGTGCTGGCTTAATGAAGTATCTTAGTTATGATTGTTCCTTGTTTATTTATCGTTTGAATTAGATATCTAATTTGTATGTCATTGATCCCTGAGTTTCGGTAGTATGGAGGGTGGTCTAGATTCAGTTGATTCTCTTATAAGGCTGACTTGTTGAACTTAGGATTAGCGGGGTACTAGGGTAGGATTGCATCTATCCCTAGTGTAGGAATTTACCCAATTACAGCCTTTATCACATTAAATACTTAAAAGGTTCAAGAAAATCTTTCAGAGGAGGTTAATAATCTATCCAAGTTATAACAGTCTGTTTGATATTTAGGGATTAGGATCGCAGAGTAAGTATAGGACATACCTCAAATGCCAATTCAGGTCTGTTGATATTAGAACCACTAATAAAATGATATCTAGACATTGCACTAGGAAACAAATCATAGCAGTAGTAATGAATTAACTAGGTTAGCATGCTTTTCTCCTTGACTGTTCTTAAATCATTTACTTTTAGCATTTATTTTCCTGTTAAAATTCTCAAATCAATTCAAAAATCATTTTCTATTAGTGACATAATCAAATTAAAACTAATACAACTTAGCTCTTGGGACGACCTCGGATTTACCAAGTCCTGCACTACATACGTCCGGGTTCTCTGCCCGTTAGTGCGTGTAGACATCGGTAGACGAGTTTTATAAATTTAAAACTTGCAAAACTATTTTAAACAAATAATACGCATTAAGTTTTTGGCGTCGTTGTCAGGGAGCTTAAATTTGTTGTAATTTGATTTCTTGTATTTACTCATTTTTATTTCCATACTAATCTTTAATATTTCAGGAAGCATTATGGCTGGGGAAGAGATCGATAACCTCACCATGGAGCAATACTTGACATTGACTTGAGGGAACCAGGCACCGGGCGTGGTTAAAAACCCAAAATTAGAGGCAATGTAAATTTCAATATCAAAAGCCAATTCCATTCAAGAATGAGGAGAAGTACACCTTTATAGGAATAAATGGAAGGGGGTAAAGGTGGTTTACAAAAAAAAGGAAAAACAAAATTGAAAAGAATTATATAACGGGCTCATAGCACGTGGAGCGAGTCCTAGACATCGTCAGTTTATTCAACATTTTAGGAGTGACACACGACGCATTCATGCTACGCGTTTTCCCCAACACACTCATTGTGCCGCAAAAAGGTGGGTGGACAGACTATCCCCAGGAACCGTTGATTCCTTGGATCTCCTTAAAAAGGCCTTTATCCAAAGGTATTGTCCGCCATCTAAGACCGCTAAGCAGCTTAGGGAAATCCATAACTTCAAACAGGAAGGCAATGAAACATTATACTAGGCTTGGGAAAGGTACAATGACCTGCTTTACAAATTCCTAACTAACGATATCAATAGCCATCAAAAGGTGAATATCTTCTACAATGGTCTGGGCACTATGAGCCGCAATTGCTAGACTCACAAGCGTCAATTCCTAGGATGACACCTGCTCAAGCTTTAACGGCAATCCAGACCATGGCTGACCACTCCTAAAAGTAGCACGACAGTTTGTCTAGCAAGAATATAGATAGCAACAATAGCTTTGAGGGAATAGCTGTCATTGTAAGTAAGTTGGATAGCTTGGGACGAGACATAAAGAAGCTTAAGGAAAATGTGCATGCTATTCAAGTAGGATAGCAAACTTGTGGAGGAGCTCATTTCGACAAGGAATGTCGTCTCAACAAGGAAGGAAAGAGTATGGAGGAAGTTTAATATGGAGAGTACGAAAGACCCTTTCCAAATTATAGCCAAAATGACGGAAGATTCAATAAAGGGGTAACGGGATACCGGTCGTATGACCAGCCATCATTAGGTGAGAAGAAACCAAGTCTAACCGAAATAATCAATAAATATATAGAAGAATCGGCTAAGAGACATGTAGAGCAAGACGAACGGTTAAGAAAATTTTACCAAGACATCGCAACAAATCAAGAAAATCATGACAAGATTATCCAAGGGCTCGAGACAAAGGTAAAAACCTTGACAAACAAAGTTGAAGGACAAACATACGGAGAATGCAAGGAAATCTTTACTAAAGATGGATCACCTTTATACACTCCTTTCTATTACTCTTCCGAAGAGATTGAATACTTTTTTGCTAACTCAGGTTTTTATGATGATGAAAAACAAGAGACCAAAGAATCAGGAGACAATGAGGGCCTAGCAACAATCGATATTAAACCTAATATTGAACAGGCACCTCAAGAGGAGAAGCAAGATGTGAGCTACTATGTAGAGCCCTACGAACCACCGATTCCTTTTCCTAGGCGTCTAGAGCATCACGCTGAAGAAGCATTAGTTCATGAAACTATAGAGAGCCTAAAGAAAATTAGGATAAACCGTTCTCTCTTAAAAGAAATTAGGCAGACGAACAACTACGCAAAACATATGAAAGGCTTGGTGGATAACAAACCCAAGATTAAAGAGGATGATAAGGTCAGGATGAACCCTAGATGCTCTGCTTGCTCAAAACAACATAAAAAAAAAAAAAAAAAAAAAAAAAACCCCCTTAAGGAACAGACTCAAGAATTTTATTCTTCCCTATTCCATCGGAAGGCTAAACTTTAATTACGCTTTAGCCAATTTAGGCTCCAGCATTAGCATCATGCCTTTTTCTATGCATGGGAAAACTCGCACCAATTAACATTATAACAACCTATAATTTTCATCAATCTAATTATCTATATATTAAATTAGATGCACTGTAATATCCATCTATTATATATACCACCTTTTTACAGGGAATTTTTTGTTTTATCTCATTATGCAACGTAACTTGCATCTCTAAAGTAAACGAGCTCACACAACCTACCTATGCCAACTATATCTATGTTTATATCATGTAAACATCCTAATATGTCAAGTATATATCTTAATATCATTTTTACCAAGTACATTATCCATTTAACGTACCATTTACAATGTTATATCAAAATAGACTTTATCCGTTAACGTTTATATCAAAACCCTAATTATATGTAATGTATACATATAAAATGAATGTGCAAGCCTTCAAGCATGTGTACAAGTATACAATACATAACATTTGAAATATACTTTCCCTCCAAGTCAAAGTACAACTCATTTAAGCTTAATGTGCAAATCCATGAATCACAAATTCAAACTTTACCATTTTCCCTCCAAATTCATTCTAATTTCTTACCACCTTTTAAACACAATATACAAACACTCAATGCACAACTTCTAAACCCTAAACCTAAACCTTAATTCATCCTAAAACCCTAATCTCAAACCCTAAACCCTAAATAAAACCCTAAAACCCTAATTTCATTTTAAACCTAAAACTAAACCCTAAACCTTAATCCTAACATTAAACCTTAATCCTAAAAACCCTAATCATAACAGATGAAACTTAATCCAAAACTTAATCTATCCTAAACCCTAAACCTAACTTGAATTTAAACCCTAAACCCTAAGCCGAAACCAAAACCAACCCGACACCCCTTTTCTTTCATTTTTGACCCATTTCCAACCAAGCACCTCTATGACCTCACCACCATGTCACCAAGCAGCCACCCAAGCACCTTACAAGCACCTCCATCACCTCCTTACACCCTTATTAACCAAGCAAACCACCTCATCACCCTCTTGTCCATTCGCACCCCTCCAACACCTTCCACCTTGCATTGCTATATCCATAGCCCACAATACTCATCACTATCCTTCCTAAGTCATCACCCTAGCACTCTTGGCCACTACTCCAAGCCAAAGACTTGGCCTTCAAGTGTTCGACCCCTATTTAAAGCCGCACCCCCCATTCATTTCAAATCACACCTTAAAAACTCAATACACACACAAATGGAGTTCTAGCCCAGCCAAGGAAGAAGTAGAAGGTCTCTAAGATCAGAATTGAAGCTAAGAATCAAGAGAAAGAAACCCTTGAAGTCGTTTCTAGGCGTACGAAATCAAACAACCCATTTCGACCCATTTTAGCTCAAGTAAGCTCAAAACCTTGTTCCATAATCTCATAATCTATTTTAGAACTTTTATTAGCCTTGTTAGATCCTATATAAACTCTTGTTTGATCCCTTGAACCACAAACCCATGCGTTTTTTAATAAAACCCTAAAAACGACCCGTTTTGATTTTCTAGTTAACGAATCCTTTTTCTAAACTTTTGTTACATTATAACATCTTATTTTAGCTTATTCTAATAAGCCATAAGTTGCAAAACTCTTTTGGATTTCAAAAATATCAAAATTATGAATTTTGGACTTGATTTACAAATGTTTTCATGCATAGGGGTATATATTGTAACTTTTTGAAATTTATTACTAGAAGGGCTAAAAATATCATTATTCCAAAGTTATAACTATAAGGACCTATCTTTCCAGGTTTCAAAGTTAAAGGTTTAATATTTATAAACTTATTATATAAAAGGACTAAACTTGTAAAAGTTTATAAACCAAGGGTAAATATTGCCATTTTTGAAAACTTAAAAATATAGAATATAATATTTTTATATAAATTATAAAAGTATATATTAATATTATAAAACTCGATTTTATTAAAACCCGATACATTTATCGCTATTAATCATCGATCGACGCATTATAAATCAATTACATTATATATCTAACGTAATTTATCATCGACTAGTTTTTGAAAAAAACTAAAAATCTTATCGTATCACGTTACTAGGGAATTTCATGTGAGGGGTTCCATTTGAGTATTTGTTTTGACGAGTTTTGATATGTGAGAAATCACATATTCTTTTTATAGCAAAAATGGCCTTTAAATGATCAAATTGTGCAAATTATGCTTGTATATTGCTTGTTTTGTCATTTGTGATGTGTAGGTACGGATATTGCAAATATCATAAGAAAACGGTCAAAACCGGACAAACACGAACACGGGAACGGATAGAGTGCACAAGAGCCGGGAGTTTCTAGCAAAGGTAAACAAAGTCAACATTAGTCAACCCTTGGTCAACCCACTAAAAGACAAAACCCTTAAATCTCCAAAAACAGCCCCTCAATGTTAAATAAATTTCACAAAT
>BQNB010029894.1:5105-52052 GCA_026074375.1 Tanacetum coccineum
AAAGTGAGATTTCAGTCCGAATTTGTAACTTGACCTTTATGTAGTAAATTGTTCATATGTATAAGTATACTTAAACTAAGTACAAAAATGGTTTTGGATCTGTAAAGTACACTTAAATATGAAGCTAAGGATATAAATATATCAATTATACCATTTACGGTTTATAAATTATGACTACTTTCGTAAACATAAAAGTATACACAATTTACTACTGCCCGAACACTATATTATGTAAAGCGATTTTTGTAACTAAAACCCGAGGTGATAAGGACCCACTTCTTGGGAGTTTTAAATATACTAACATACTGATAATAAAAATATCCCAACCTCGAGAACCTAAAATTTTATAACAAGAGTCAATTATAAGCTTAAATGGGCCATAAGGCCTTATTAGACCACTAGGCCTAATGAAACAAAATGGACTTAACTTTAGGCCCAATCCACTTGGACCTTACTAATGGACTAGGACCTGGTCTTTGAGTGATAATATCAACATAATAACTTAATGGGCTTGCTTAATGGGCCTATTGGGCTTTTTGGACTAAATTGAATAATATGAGTAAGTGGGCTAATAATAAAAACAAGTTAAAAACCTAGAAAACTTTAAGTGTGAAATAATTATATTTCAAGAGCAAGATCATCATATTGTATACATATACTTATTTAGTTTATGAATTACCATTAATTTTTATCGACAAGAAACCTAAGACCCGTTACAATTTGTATAGGTCTTGGTTGATTGACGCGCCTACCCCCGAAGTTCTTATTCATATCGCTATTCTCTTCCGACATCACTAGTCAGTTCATAGCCTCGCATTTTAATACTTTAGTTGTTTTATAAACCCGCGAAGGGGATAACATGCTTGTTTTTAAAAATAGAACACAAGGGACCCGAATGTATGCTAGTAGCCTTGGTAATTATAAGTTAGCTTAACTCGCTAGATAAAAGACCCGCATAAATCATGAATTGTTAACTACCGGGTAATGGTAGACGCTTATACATGAAATAGTACTATTTGGAGGTTGCCACCTCCAATCCGTGACGACTGGCTATCGTCATGTGTCGGGAAAATGACACCACGGATGCGTTGTATAGAGAGTAATATGCACTCATAGCGAGGGTGTATAGTGGGCATTTTTATTATATGGTAACGTTCAATGTCATGAGGCTTATAATAATCCCCCTATAACTTTGTCTGATCCACATCGTTATATCCTGATGAATTTTGAGAAATGATACTTGTGTTCGGAAAATTTTATTGTTTATATATATATAAACTCTATGGATTCACTCAACATTATTGTTGACTTTTAGCATGTTTTATCTCAGGTCCTTGAAGGTAATTCGGCGATGGAGATTTTGGTTGTCGCTTATGGAAACCTAAATGTTTTGAAGGCCCATTAAATAAAAGTCATTCGAAGATGATTTGTAAAAATGTAGTATGAATTATGAAACAATTTGGGACCTATGATGTAAACTTTTATTTCGAATGAATGTATTTAAAAACGTCTCTTTTCGAGTCGTTTTCTATGCTTGAGTTGTTATATTATGAAGTAACACCCCAAATGACCCTTCCGCTGATATCGATTAAAGTGGGGGTGTTACATTGTATGTGCCATTTGGCATCCCGTTCGACCCCAAATTATTTTATAAGGATGGGATTAAATTGGGGCAAGTCTAACTTAAAGACTTTTCTGTAAACAAAAGTGCTTGCCGAGAGACAAACCGGAATGTATTTTCAATTTTTATCGAGTTTGTCTTCCCAGACTGTCTATACGGCGTATCCAAACCCCATGGAGCGTATCGACTATCTGGACGTTATCCAGTCTTTATTTTCAGCACAGTCTATACGACGTATTCGTTAAACGAATACATCATATATGACACAAGTATCAATACGACGTATCTTGGGGTATGGATACAGCGTATCGACTTCCTGTACAGTTTTAGGTATTTATTTCGAGTCTAACCAAACGAATACACATAGATAGAGTTGCATTTGTTTTCTGAGAATTTACACAAGACCTCGTGAAAGAAATATCGACGAATATTGGTGGAGAATTTACGAATATGGAAATCTTAAAGTGTTGGAGTCTTGAAACCTCAAGACGGCTGTTAAACACAAATCTTGCTCATAAGCGCAAATTGGAGAATCTACCGTGTAAATATCAGGGGAGTTTCTCATTCTAATTCTTTTTTAATTCCCGTATTTAATGTTTTATATATACAACAAGGACGTTGTATTATTCAAGTGGGGGGATGGAATTAGAATGATCACTTGTCCTATTTTTCACAATAAAAAGCTTAAATTATGCTCAAATTTATTTATATATATATTTATGGAAAAATATATATATGTTATAATATGAAATTTTTAATATTTTTGAATATAAATGTTAATTATGTAATTATTTAATACTAATACGAGATACTTATACGACGCATATTATCATGGAAAATCTACCCCTTTGACCATAATGAGTTCGCACTAGCTGCAGAGGCTGCACCAAATAATAATAATCGATAGATAGAGTGGGATGTACCAGTAGGAGGAGAGATAGACGAGCCGATGGTAGACTCGGAGTTTGACGAGGAGGAAATGGATGATGATGATGGTTGGGAGGAGGATGACGAGTGGCTGATGGCCCCAGTGACGCCCTCGAGGGCTACTGTGTAACAACCCGAGAATTTCCGTTCAATAAGTTAGCCGTTTCCGTATAGTAATTTGAATTTTTAAAATGTTTCGTTAAGCTTTACCGTTTAACCGGGAAGTTATTTCGTTATTGTCTGAGAATCGTCTCTGGGAGCGAACCGGGACACCAAACGTTGTAGTATTTTGGCAATAGCCACGTATTTTATGTTTTAGAGCAATATTTAAAATTTCGTAATTTTCCGTGTTATCGTTACTCGTTTCGTTATTTACGTGATCCGTGGAATTTAACTACACTTTGTTGTGCATGCATGCTTGGAAATTTAATTCATCAACTAGCACTAGTGATCCTAGAATGTGGGAAATTATTTTTGGTCCCCCATTTGCCTTGATTCCAACCGGTTACACATACATATACATGCATAGGATCCAAAATTTTGAAATGAAATGCCTAAACAAACTTCCATATTATTTGGAACAACCTTGTACTAGCAAACTTGTGATTTGAGGATCATTTTGGTCCCCTTTGGTTCTCTTGTCTCTTTTTTGGTACACACATACACACACACACACACACACACACTATTAGTGTGTGAAGTAAACATTGTGTTATGATAATCCATCTTTATTCACAATTGTTTCATTCCCCAAATCAAAAAAAAAAACAAGAAACACAACATAACTTGTTCATTTTGAGTTTTTCTCTCTCCTTTGTCCCCTCCAAACCCATGAACCAACATCACCTAACACAAATCCATACATTTCTCATCTTTGATCATTAACATTTGAAGAATTTTGTTCAGTTTGATTGTTATTTCATCAGTAATTTATAAAACAACGTTGGGTTGTTTCTTATTTCTATCCACCTTCGTCGTGTTTTCTTTTCTTTGTATCATATTTACTTTTTCATAAATATATTTGTAACTTTTGCATTCGTTATGATCATTCCGAACAAGGTGTACAAAGCGGACGTTGTGAAAATCATATCTAGTTTCTATAAAACTACAAAGTCTCAAATTTAATATATTTGTTTTTATAAAATGGAAAGAACATAAAAAAGTAGTTGTAACTTTTTTGCATAAAAAGTTTCGTTGTGACTATTTTTGATATATATAGTATATATATTGTTATCAACACGGCTATATCGTTATTTAAGATTTAATCGTATATAAGTTTAAATTATGATGCGAAGAGATTAAGTTAGAATGTTTGGATTGTTGTAAGCATAAATTAAATGTCGAAGAGGTTTAGGTTTAGAACGGATTTGTTGCGATATTTGAGGTGTGTCGAAAATAGATCGGATATTCTTTCGAGTCAATAAAAGATGTACTTTGTAAAAAGGATATTTTTAACTAGTTCGAGGGTTGATAAAAATGGAAAGTCGATATTTTTAGAAAGGTCATGCCGAAATTTCGTAAACTTTATAAAAGCGTCGAAAATATACTTTTATTATCAAACTTATGATAAAATGTAGAAAAACGTAAGTGTCGAGTTTAGGTCAACATTTTTAGTTATTGAGTCAACGTTGATGTGTCGGGACACTAAAAGACGAAATACACTAAAAGACGAAAGACACAAAGAGACGAAATACACTAAAAGATGAAATACACTAAGAGACGAACTACACTAAAAGATGAAATACATTAAAAGATGAAATACACTAAAAGACGAAATACACTAAAAGACGAAATAAAAACTAAAAGACAAAATATTTTCTAAGATGTTTTGAAGTTCGATGTTTGTCAAAACTTATAACTTTCCGAATGTAACATTTTAAAAAAGGATACGCCGTGTCTACCTCGTGCTCGGAATGATCATATTTCTTGCGTTAAAGCGTTATTTCGTTTACATCATTCTTAAGGCGACGACTATATGATAGTATTTCGCTAGAACCGTAGATTCATTTTTACTTGATTGGATTCCTTTTGATCCACTACCCCTTTAAGTGATTCATAGCCCCACTCCTTTACCCTCGTTTTGAATATAAGTTTTATAAAACATAGGGTGAGAAACATAGGCTTGTTTTTAAAACTGGACACAAGTACGTTACGTAAGATTTCCTTGTTTACGTGTTGCCTAAGTAGCGTTTAGACCACTACTGCCCCACTTATCATGAACCGTCAATCTCTTGATTAGAGGACCGGTCGAGGGAGCGCGAGTGTTATAAATAGATCTATTAGGACTAATTAACCTAATTATCCCTATCCGGGTAGAGTAGCTCTCACTACCCACAGGGGCTCCTGATAAACGTAATATAACCTATTTCGAAACTTTATAAGGTAGACTTGGTCATTACACTCGGGGCTTATTTCAACCTAGCAATATACTATGCTATAAACGTAATTAGCTTCGGTGTCATGAGCTTAGTGCAACATAAATACCTTCTTTTTTTTAAGTTGTATCTGTTATAACTGTCGCATACGTGTTGATATCTTGTGGTCCACTGTAACATCGTTTGAACTAAACCTATGAATTCACTCAACTTTATGTTTAGCCGACATTTAAAGATGTTTTTCTCAGGTGCTTAGCATGGTTGCTGTTAATTGACTTATGTGAAGTCTATTTTCCTGTACCGGTTTACCAGAGATTTATCTATGTCTTTGAATACCGTTGTTGAACTTATTTAAGCTTCCGCATTTTAACTTTGAATCTTTTGTATTTAATCAATGTAAAACTTATTATTATTATTTTAAAACTTTGCAACGGTGTTTATTTTTCAAAACGTACCCTTAGAGGTCGTTCTTTATGCTTTGTACTTGAGATGCTCAATAAAGTCACGCCTCTGGACACGTATTCCGTCCAGGCCCCATTTGGGGGTGTGACAAATGACTTCAGGGGCTGGGTTATCAAAATTAGATGAAGGGTTGAGTAATTCCATTCAAACAGTAGTTGAAACAAAAGATCCCAATCAGTTCTTGAAGGTGGTATAAATGGTGTTGAAGGAGGAGGGTTTGGCATGAGTCCTAAACTGATTGTTGCAGGAGTCATTTCATGAAGTATGGGTCCTGAACTGCTGTGTTCAGAAGCCATCACAGTCAGCTCATCAAAATCTACATGAATTGTTTCAATGATTCGTCTGGTACGTCGGTTGTAAATTCAAAATGCTTTCTTTGTGGGTGCATAGCCAATGAAAATACCAATATCAGCTTTTGGTTGTAACTTACCCAAGTTCTCGCTATCGTTTGTCGGATAACAAAGTGTACCAAATACATGGAAGAATAATAAGTCGGGAAGTTTGTCATGAAAAAGCTCATATGATGTTTTGCCATGATGAAGACGTATGACATAACGATTTTGGGTATAACATGCGGTAGCAACTGCTTCTGCCCATAAGAATAACGGAGCTTTTGCATAAATCAACATTGTACAGGCTACTTCAATTAGCGTAGGATTACGTCTTTCAACGACACTATTTTGCTGTGAAGAGCGAGCAACAGATGTTTCATGAGAGATGCCAACCTTCTCATAATATGCACACAAAGTTTGATTAACAAATTCAGTTCCATTATCTGTTCTGATTCGTCGGACATGTGTCTTAAGCCGCACTTGGATCATCTTGAGAAACTTGATTATGAAATATAGAGCTTCATCTTTTGACCTTAAGCACTTAACCCATGTAAATTGAGAGTAATCATCGATAATGACAAGGATGTACTTCTTTCCATTAACACTTGTGACACGCATTGGTCCACAAAGATCCATGTGCAAAAGATAGAGTTTTTCTTGGTTGGTGTCTTCAGATTTAGGTTTGTGGGGTTTCTTCTTGCTTTTGCCCATTGCACAAGCAGAACACAGATGGTCCTTTTCAAATTTTAGCTTAGGAAGACCCCGAACAAGACCTTGTCTAGCTAATTGATTGCAACAAAGTTCAGATGAGACAGACGTCGGTGCCATAACCAGGACATAGTCTTTGAGGCTTTTGATAAGAGACATATAGAGAGGAACGCCTCATATCTCAAGAGACAGAAGTATAACATATTGTTATCCTCCTTGATATCCATCAATTAGATCGAAACAACTTCTAGGTTTATTACAAAATGAAGCATGTGTGTTTAAAGAAAAGCAACTTCAAGATATTCGACATCTCAGAATTGCCCAACGAATAATAAGTTGTTCCAAGTCCTTCTCTTAGTAAACCCTTGATATTGTAACATTCCAAATTCTGATAATCACCATATCCCCAATATCTAAGCCGACGTGATCATTATCCGAATTTGACTGTACCCAAAAATTTATTGACGAAATTGGCGAGCTAAGAGTGATCTCCGGTCATATGCTTGGAGCAGCCGGAGTCCAAATACCAGAGAACAATTTGGACGACCTTCATTCATCAAAGATAGAAAGATTGGAACATTGGAAACTATGGATCCCCAGGTTCATGAAATTTGGAATCTGCTAACAATTTGTAATCCTTTTGTAGCAGATACAAATTTTAAGAACCTTAGATTTGAAAACAGGAACATATATTTAGATTCCTAGTTTCGTGAGTAAACCAATGTTACGATAGGTTTAGGTGTTTCATTATCTAGAGCAGTTAGTTTCCTAAGGGGCACTTTAGTAGTTGTGGTAATCCTAGTTAAAGGGCACACATTTCCTACTATAGTGAAGGTCCGACCAGTAGGTCTACAGATATTTCCAATATTTTAAACACCTTTCTCCTGTTGTTTCCAAAACTTTCTCTTTGAACTTTTCATAACAGATTTAGATTTTACATGAGCATTCACATTATTGATAAAATCAAGAACACATAAATCATGATTATCAGAAAGCATGCAACCATTACACTTAATACATTTAAGTTAAGAGTTCGCATTAAGCTTGGAATGCTGCGTATAAGTAGTTCCTTTAGGTGTAACAACATAATCTTTATTTTTCAACTAGAGCTTTTCCTTTAAGTTTTTTAAGTCATCCTTGAGAGCTGTAATTACCAAAACTTTTTCCTGAAGATTAGCATTTAAATCAGAAATTTCCACAGACTTTAGATTGATTTGATTAATTAAATCATCACATTGTTCTTTTGATCGAATACATGCTAGTTTAATCAAGTCATAAATTTGCTTATAGGTTTGTTTTAAATGCTCATTCTCATCAATAAGCTTTGACACCCTATGATCCAATTCAATATTTATTGTTTCAATCTCCTCTAAGTCCTTTTTAATCTTATCCTCATTCATATTTCCACTTAAAGATTTAATTCTCTCTTTCAACTTCTTTATGACCATGTCTTTCTCTTGGGACTGAGCTTTCAATTCATTTAATTCAAAATATTGATCAAAACTTAGAGCACTTTGATTTGACACATAATTGTCTCTTTGAAAAATTTCCTGATTAAGTTGAGAATCAACTTCTAAAATGATCAAATTGTTTTTTCAAGAGTTGTAAAACTTCTGAACAGTTTATCGTGAGTCTCTTTTTCAATGAAATCTTTTTTATTGAGAAGCCCAGTCTCAAGTTTGAGACACTTTTCACATTCATGCACATACACAAAAGTATTATCCACATAAGAAATCACAATTATGTTAACAATATCTTTGTTTATTATTTGTTCCAAGAGTCATTCATTTTCGTTCAAAACTTTATTCATTTTAACTTCAAATGTTTTTGACTCTAAACGATGTTGTTCCACAGCCTGTTCCATTTGATGAAAGACATTTTGGACTTCAGAAAGTTCATCAATCAAATATTGATCGAATTATTAAAAAAGTCCACAGAGCTATTTAAACAAATGGAATTATTTCATCCCTAAAACAAGATTTTGTATGTTCGAACCCCCACGAGCCCTCAGTGATAGTTGTGGCCGTGGTTCTTTCTTTGATAACCACGTCAAAACCAGCAAGATGGTGTTTAAGTTTCTTCAAACTCGCATTAACCATGTTGACTTTAGGAAGTTCTTGTGGAACCTCAACTTTGGTGGGTCTACTAGAAAAAGTGGGTTTTGGAGAATTCACAGAATTCTGAGACCAAAAGGCTTGTTCAGCAGATAATTTAGTTTGTGGAACAAATAGTGTTTCAAAATCTTGAGAAAGTTGGTTAAGAACAACATAATCGACTGGTGTAGTATTAACTTTATTTTCTAACATTATAGGATCCTTTTGTTTTAAAAGCATTTTTAAACGACTCTCTTCAGCAAGCATTAAGGTCTCTTCGGAGTCAGGAATCACAATGGCATTAGTTTTCTCAATGATATTACCATCATAAAGCTTTGGTTCCAACTACTGAGCTTTTTTTAGATAGAAAGGATTTTGAAAACCTAGAGCTTATTTAGTGGTATGATCATAGAAAAACTGAGGTTTCGTCAACATGTGAACAGTTTGTGCGGATTGATCTCTTTTAAAAAAAATATTATCTAGCTGTTTGATCCTCTTTTTCCTAAGCAATTTTCCCTAACACTGTTTTTCTAATTCTTCTTTTCTTAAAACATTTTTGGAGAAGAAGTAACCATTTGCATTAAAGATACCTTTTTTAAATGTTCTGAAAGAGTTTGTTTTAAGATTATCAATTCTCTACATACTGTGCACTATAATCTGAATCTTATCTTTACACTTAAATCAACATTTTTGTCCTTCATATCAAAACTTAAAACTTTTCCTTAAATCTTTCAAGCTCCATCAGTTATAGTATCAATAACAACTTTTTATTTTCCAGATTTAACTTGGTACAATTAACTACTTGGGTTTTCAGTTGTTCAATCACAGATAATATCAGTGCATCTTGTTGTGCAGAAGAGTTAGGATTTTGAACAACTTCCTATTGTGATTCAATCACATACTGAGAATATGGAATGATATTGCTATCACTGGTTATTTTAGTCTCTGAATGGTTCACAACATTCGGCTGTTCAGAAGATGGCATTGCCTACACAACTTGATTTATTATATTAGTATCCACATTAGGATTGTGTACCTCAGCAAGAGCATCTGAACCATAATGAGATAAATTCGCCATGAGAGCAACTTTGGCAGTGTTGAGTTTATCACAATCAGAGCCATATGCATCCAAATCATCGGCTTGATAAGCAGCATTGTGGGTAATGACAGTCTGTATGGCTTGACCTTCTGCAATTCCTGGATCTGCCAAAAATGCTAATTCCTCCTCATGTAGAATTTGACCATTTGGGCTTGACTGTACCAAGCAACACTTTATCTTAAACGTGCTCAAAATCATCCTGTTTCCTCTTAGGTTTAGTGCACTGTTTGGACATGTGTCCTTCCCCTTTATAGTTGTAACAAATAACAGTCATTTATTTTCCAGAATTGCTTCCACTTGCTCCTGGAGTGTAGGTTCTACTTGTACCCGAAGCAAAAGAAATTTGTCTCTCCTGAACTAGTTGTAAAGTAATTCTGCCATCATTAATGGTAGCTTGTTGCCTAGGGTTTGACGAATTCCTAAGCTGATTGTTAGTAGCAGGATAGCGAGATGTGACGACAGCGGATAGGAATGACATCATATGGTTAATGACATCAATTGGGTCATCACCTTGCTTGAACACCGAAACAGTTAGACCTAAGTCTAGTGGTGGAAATTCAGGTTGTTGTTGTTGGTTAACTGTAGGAGCATATTCAATTTGAGGGATTAATGATGGTAGAGAATAAGCGTTGTGGTGAACTAATGATTGATAATCATTGGATGGATAAGTGATTGAAAGAGGTGTTGATGATTGATTGCTTGAGTATTGTTGAGACCGATAAGGTGATCCATACTGTGGAGACTGATATAGTAAAACTTGTGGTTAAAATTGAGAGTTTTGGTATGAGTGCAGATGAGTTTGATAAGGAGACTGGGTCATCTGATGGGTTGCAACCAAAGCAAGCGGATCCGAGTTGCGTTCATGCATTAAACGAACTTCATTTGCATGAAATTCATGTTATCCCAAGTACGTATGAAACTAATCAATGTTAGTTGTGTGCAAATCCCGAACCAGTTTGACATTTGTCACAAATTTGCTCCATTTAGGAGGAAGGGTATTCAAAAACTTTGTGTTCACTTGAAATTGTTCCAGTTTCATGTTGTAAATGTTCATGTCATTGAGTAGCAGTGAAAATCTCAAGTAGAATTCACGAAGTGATTCCCCCTTCTTATAAGCAAACTTATCGAATTCATCATAAAGCTTACACTCCCTTTCCTGTTTCGTCAATGAAGTTCCTTGCATGAGAAGTTGAATTCTTTCCCAAAGTTCCTTGGCGACTTTATGATTGCTTACCAATGCATAGACCTCAGGTGGTAGTCCTTGGAGAATGATATTTGTTGCCTTGATATCACAATCAGCTTGAAGTGCTTCCGTAGCAGATAACTCAGAATATTTCTTTGGCCTTGTAACTCCATTTTCCACAATTGAAGGCCAAATGAGTGGACCACTTTCAACAGATTTAAGGATCATTCGTCCATTTTGTCTATTAAGCATGTATAGTTCCATTATGCTTTTCCAAGAATCATACATATCCTTTTCTAGCATTGGTGAACGATTGTCAGCACCCGAAAGAATTGCTTTGTCAGCTAGAGTTGTCATTGAGAAATTTGTATGTTAAAGGATTACTTGGTTGATCGGACGGTGGTAGAAAGAAATTATGTTTAATTAAGTTGTCTTTTTAAGTGTTTTAATTCTTGAAACTATACGGGATTTTACAATTCTTGACAAAACTGGGAAAAACAAATAAGTGTTTCACGGGATTTTACAAGTCAACGAAATAAACCGTATAATTTTGAAAACATGAGTTGTTCGGTTTCCACAAAAGCCAAGTTGTTCGGTTTCCACTTAGTCAAGTTGTTCAGTTTCAACTAGAGTCAAGTTGTTCGGTTTCTATGTTGTCAAGTTGTTCGGTTTCAACTAGAGTCAAGTTGTTCGGTTTCAACTAGTGTGGAGTTGTTCGGTTTCAACTAGTGTGAAGTTGATCTGTTTTAACTAGTGTGGAGTTGTTCGGTTTCAACTAAACCAAGTTGTTCAGTTTCAACTGAGTTTAAGTTGTTCGGTTTCAACTGAGTTCAAGTTGTTCGGTTTCAACTAAACCAAGTTGTTCGGTTTCAACTAAACAAGGTTGTTCGGTTTCCACTGAAATAAGGTTGTTCGACTTGAGTTGTTCGACTTGAGTTGTTCGACTCAGTTGTTCGACTTGAGTTGTTCGACTCAGTTGTTCGACTTCAGTTGTTCGACTTCCACTACTACGAAACCCAAAAACTTAAAAACACAAAAAGACACCTTTTTGATGATTGTTTTGCAAAAATACTTGTACAACTAGTGTTACTAACCCTATAGGAACAAGAAAAATAGAAACTTTAAGGTTTTTAAGCCGAAAAATTTAAAATCAAGATTTTGTTCTTTATAAAGGTTTTGAACACAAAAGATGACCAAAAATGATATTTTTCTAGATTCAAAGCTTGTACACCTATATCTTAAAGATACTAGATCAGATTTACCAAGGTAAATAATCCATTAGTGTACACAATAGCTTTGGAATCAAAAAAGAAAAAAATAAAGGACGATTTGTGCAAAAACAAACGAACCAAAAAGAAAACTTAAACACAAAAACTAAACACACCACTCCATGGCTCTTGATACCAATTGAAGAATACAAGTAATCTTTGATATGAGATGGGAAGGAACTTAGTGAGAGAGAGTGGAAGGAAGGATGTATTCTAGAAAGAGAAAGTAAGAAACATATAATTCATAAGTGAAATGAGAATACAAAACCAATCAACCAACACCCTCTCCATGTGTGGAGAGGATATTTATACTTAGTGAGTGGCCGGTTGGGCCTTGGCCTGCATGGGCTTTCCATGGGCCTTGGACTAACTAGCCCACTAAGTTTCCAAATATTGCTATACGAGCCATCTACCGATATCTATGAAGTGACCAAGACTTTTCTAGGAATTTCGTATTCCTAACACAATAGGGACTATTTGTGCTATTTGTCAAACCATATTATGCCTATGTTAACTTATGCTAAAGGATATAAAGTTTAGGGGACATTTAAGTCAAAATCCAAAGTTTCAACATAAACACCCCCACCCTTTCCCTCTTATTACTGTATAAAACACACACACACTTAATTTTTTTTCCTCCACACTCATAAAATCGTCACCCTCAAGATCAAAGAACTCAAACCATTTCAAGCTTAAGGTACAACTAAGAAAGTATTACCCACATCCTAAACCATCTATCTCTCAAAGGAATTAAGCTTTTACAATCATTTGTGCTCGAAAACCCTAAAACTTGATTTAGGGTTCATAGAAATCAAATGTGAGTGAAATCTAAAATTGAGTGATGGGTTTTGATCGTTTAGGGATGCTTATCACTCGTGTAAAACAGTTTTGAATTTGGTTCACTTATGATTGTGTTTTATTTAATTCTTGTGTGCGAAATTGTAGGAAAATGGGTAGAAATAAGAAAAGTTACTGGGTATGTGTTTAGAATGTGTTAGAATCACTTCTTGTATGTGTTAGAGCCTCTAAATCCTATTGTTGATCATAAATGAAATGTATTTATGAGATTTATATGAATTCGTGTTTACTATGTGCTTTGTAGCAAATTTTGTGCTTTATCATTCATGAAAATGATTCTTATGATGTTATGAATGGCTAGGATACATGTATGAATGTCTTATGATGCCCAAAAAAGTGCTAAATCTAAAAACTTAAATTTAAGGCGAATTAGTCAATACATGAAGGAGGCAAATTAGTGTTGCCTTTTGGAGGCGAATTAATTTTGCCTTCAGAAGGCGAATTAATTTTGCCATTAGGAGGCGAATTAATTCTGCCTTCAGGAGGTGAATTAATTTTCCCCCTTAAGGTGGCGAATTAGTGGTTTCCATTAAGGAGGCGATTTAGTGGTTTTCATTAAGGAGGATAATTGGTGGTATTCCTTAAGAAGGCGAATTAGTGGTTTCCATTAAGGAGGGGAATTAGTGGTATTCCTTAAGGATGCAAATTAGTGGCATTCCTTTAGGAGGCGAATTAGTAACTTTACTTAAGGAGGAGAATTAATAGTTTCATTTAAGGAGCCGAATTAGTGTTTTCCTTTAGGAGGCGAATTAGTTGTTTTCCTTAAGGAAGCGAATTAGTGTTTTCCTTGCAAATTAAAAACATAGTTTAGGTAGCTAATTAAAATTGGTTAATTGTGCAATCTAGACAACGTTTGATAAATGACTGCCTGTCATTAAAACAGCATGCCATATAGTCTCATATATAAAGTTGGTTATATATAAATTGTATTGGCAAACTCTTAGCAGCATCATGACTTCACAAGCTCAACAAATTGAACTGGACAATGAACTTGTTGCTCCAGAGAACCGTCATGCTATTGGCAAATGCAACATGAGGATCAATCCAGGAATAAAGCCCAAGGAACCTACTTATCAAGTAGCGTTGGATGATATTGCTCTTACTACATGCTATCCCGCATTCCTTATCACGGATGAAGTCCCTGTTATCTACATGCATCAGTTTTGGGCTACCGTCTCCAAACACAAAGGATCATATCGATTCAAGATCGATAGCAAAAAGTTTTCTGTGAACGTTGAAGTATTCAGAGAAATTCTCAACATCTGTCCTAAGGTTCTTGGTAAAGAGTTTGATGAACCACCTACTGAAGAGGAAGCTTTATCCTTCATCTGTAAACTTGGTCACTCTGGAGAGATAAGGTATATCACTGATGTAGTTGTTGATCATCTACACCAACCATGGAGAACTTTTTCATCTATCATCAGCAAGTGTCTTTGTGGAAAAGTCTCTGGTCTTGACAGGATACGACTCTCTAGAGTTTAAATACTTTGGGGAATGTACTACAAGAAGAATCTGGACTTTGTCGCTTTAATCTGGGAGGACTTAGCCTACCAAATTGAAAACATAGATTCAAAGTAGCAAGACAAGATGTTCTATCCAAGATTCACAAAGATAATCATTCATCACTTTCTAACCAAAGATAAGTCTATCTCGTGGAGGAACAAGATGTTCATGCACACTATTAGGGATGATAGTGTACTGGGTACCATGAGGTTCATCTCCAGACATGCAAACACTCAAGTATATGGTGTAATTCTTCTAAAAGCAATGACAAATCAAGCTCTGCCAGACTCTGTTGCCTACAAGACTTATCATGCAATTGCTTCAGGAGCTGAACCTCTAATGCCAAGAAAAGGTCAAAAGAAGTCTGATTCAACCATCTCATATGAGGAATATCCTTCCAAGAAGAAGTCTACTAAAGCTAAGAAAGTTACATCTACCAAACCTAAACCATCTAAGAAGAAGGCACCGGTAAAGGCTGACAGAGGAAAGGGTCTAAATGTTCTCTCTGAAGTAGCTCTTTCTAAAGCTGCTCAGCTCAAGGAGGCTACTAAAAGAAGCAAGAAAGACTTTCATATCTCACAAGCAAGTGGCTCAAGAGACGGAATTGATTTTGAATCAGGGGTTCCTGATGAGCAACATATCAGGACAACTGGTGTAGATAAAGGAACTGGTACTATACCAGGGGTTCTCGGTGTACCCAAATACGATTCAAAAAGTGAGAAAGAGTCTTGGGGGTGACAGTGGAGAAGAATATAAAGATGATGAAAACGATTATGAAGATATAAGTGATGATGGTGACGATGATGATGATGATGATGATGGTAATGATGGAAATGATGGTGATGATGATGATGCTAATAATAATGATAACCTAGAAGATGATCACACGAATCACGATGACAAAGAGACCGATAGTGATAGAACTGAGTCAGACAGAACAAAGATTCATGTTCTTAATCAGTCTACCACTGAATACTATGAAGAAGAAGAAGAAAATATTAATGATGAAGAAACGATGGATGATGAAGAAGATGATGAGGTAACTAAGGAGCTGTATAAAGATGTGAATGTGAATTTGGGAAATGAAGATACTGAGATGACCAATGCTGATCAAGGTGCCTCAGAACAACAAAATGTTTCTCAAGAATCAGGGTTTGAGCAAGTAGAGGAAGATGCTCATGTGACACTTACTCCGGTCCTTGACACACAAAAGGTTGATGAACCTGTACAAAGTTCTTCTGCCTCCTTCGACTTTACAAGCAAGCTCCTAAATCTTGAGAATCCTTCTCCAGCTGACAATGAGATTGCTTCATTAATGGAAACCTTAGCTCGTCATGCAACGGCAGTTCCTGAAATCACATCTAGTTTCACTACAAATATTCCTCTACCACCTTCGTTCTTTAATCCTCTTCCACAACAAGCAACACTAACTCCAACACCAACAACATTTGAAGCTACAACCTTATTTCCTTTACTTCTGGATTTCTCATCTGTATTCAGGTTCAACGACAAGGTCACCAACTTGGAAAAAGATCTGTCAAAGATAAAACAAGTTGACCAGTATGCTCTAACTCTCTCCTCTATTCCTGCTATAGTTGTTCATTATATTGATAACAAACTTGGAGAAGATATAAACAAGGCAATTCAAGCACATAATTTGGACTGCAGACAAGAAGCCCAGGATGAGAAGAATGATTACATAGAACTCGTTGACACATCAATGAGAACCATTATTAAAGAAGAAGTTACAACTCAACTTCCTTAGATTTTCCCTCAAGCAGTCTCAAAATTTGCAACTCCCATGATAGAGAAAAATGTCACAGAATCATTAGAAGCTGTAGTCTTGGCAAGGTCTTCCTCTCCACTAAAGTCAACTTATGAGGCGGCTGCATCACTCTCCGAATTTGAGCTTACAAAGATTCTTCTAGACAAGATGGAGGAAAGAAAATCACATCTTAGAACTAATTACAAAAAGAAGCTTTATGATGCACTGGTCTAGTCTTATAACACTGATAAAGATCTATTCAATACATATGGTGAAGTATTTACGTTGAAGAGGAGTCAAGATGACAGAGACAAAGATCAAGACCCCTCTGCTGGATCAGACTGAGGGACGAAACGAAGGAAGTCAAGCAAGGAAGCTGAGTCATCCAAAGATTCTAGGTCAAAGGAAAAGAAGTCTTTAAGCACCTCTAAAGACGCCTCCCACTCTTAACAGAAGCCTTTTAGCAAGTCTACCCATGCAGAGGAGCCAAGTCACACAGTTGATGACTCGGGAGTGCAACCGAATCAAGAGTTTAACACGAGTAACAATGATGAATAACCCACTGACAAGGAGGTTTCCAAGGCTGATTGGTTTAAGAAACTCAAATGACCTCCAACTCCTAATTCTGATTGGAATAAGAGACAACACGTTGCCTCCCGACCTCCTCGGACCTGGATTAGTCAAGTTGCTTATGCTAAAGAACCTCGTACTTCATTCGATGAGCTCATGGATACCTCATTTAACTTCTTTGCATTTGTCTTGAATCGGCTCAACATTAAAGATCTGAATCAAGAAATTCTGGTTGGACCGGCATTCAAGCTACTCAAAGGAACTTGCAAGAGTCTTACAGAAATAGAGTACTATCTTGAAGAATGTTCCAAGGCCACAACTGAATGACTCAACTGGCATAACCCTGAAGGCAAACCATATCTGTTCGATCTTAGCAAACCTGTACTGTTGATTCGAGATCAACGAGACCGTCAAGTTATCCCTCAGGATTTCTTCATCAATAGCGACCTGTAATATCTAAAAGGTGGAAGACAAAGGCTGCTACATATGAGATCAAATGGATTGAAGACTTGGTTCAAAACTTATGGAGTCCCGTAAAGGTGATATACGATCAACATGCTTACTGAGGTACTTCACACTGGGGTCCCAAATGTCAACATTTATACGGGTATGCTGCCAACATGTCTTCGTCAAAGGATGTCTACTCCAGGAAAAGAATCATTGCGGTTACCAGACTTACGATTATGAAGAAGTATGACTACGGTCACTTGGAAGAGATCGAAGTTCTTCGAGGGATCAGAAGCTGTATAAGTTTAGAGAAGGTGATTTCCCACGACTTTGCCTACAAGACATAGATGACATGTTACTTCTACTTGTTCAACAGAAGCTGACCAATCTCACAATCGACAAACGGTATGCCTTGAATGTGGCATTACGTATATTCACCAGAAGGATTGTCATTTAAAGGCGGGTTGAAGATCTTCAATTAGGTGTCAAAAGTTACCAAAAGAACTTAACCTTACCAAGCCAGACACATTTAGGTCAAATCTCAGAAACAGGGCCACATACACTGCATATTCAGACCCTAAAGGAGTGATATATATGGACCAGAACAACATAAATAGATTGATGCGCGCTAATGAACTCCATAAATTCATTGATGGCACGCTCGATGATGTTCGGTCTGCTCTTAATGATATTGCTAAGGGAATAAGGATGGAATATCTGCCAAAGAGGAAATGAAGCGGTTTAGACAAACGAAGGGCTCGGGTTATGATTCAGGATATCGACAAGCAGCTTTATGAGAGGAGGTTGATGGGAAATTTAGAGAAGTTCGTTGGTGGAAGAGAATACGAGAATGACCTCAAGCCGCTGGAACGGACAATATGATTTTGTCATATTGTGTCCTATCTTATTTCAGGTCTATCTCTCGTATATAATAATTCTTGTGAATATGTAAATTAATAGTGTAGACTATAATTAGGCTTATATATAGTGTTTGGGTACAATTTTCAATAATTTCTTAGTAAATTCAAATTTTTTCAAATTAACGTACTCAAACACCATATTATTCCGTCATAATTTAAGGGGGAGTATTAAATTGTTCCAATAATTGGATTATTAATAATTGGACATCTTTTTCCCCAAAACCATGAATATTTGAATCAATTGATATCCAAAATATCAAGAGATTTGACATTTTTGATAAGGGGAGAAGATGTGATTAAAATATATGATTAAAGATGTGAATTTTAAGATCTCTAGTGTACGCTAACCCATATATGTGCTAAACTCTTTCGATTAATCGATGCACATATGAAGGGGGATCAAATGGTTACGTATTGGCTGAAATATGGAAGTACCAAAGACCGACCATTTAAATGACTGTATTGGAGTTATAAGGTGGTTAAGCTTAGGTATCCATTCCCATGATCTAGCCAGAACCGGAGGGATCTACCCAGGGATATTCCACTAGATAGTGTAGAAGTCCTTAGGTATGAAAAGAGGAGTAAAGTGAGATTAAGAGAAAAGTACCGACTAAGATGGAGCTAGTACTGGAACAAACCCAACAAGGTACTAGTTATGAAGTCTCGGTAAGCACTAAAGGGGTTGAAGAATTAAAAAGAAAAGTTAAGATAAAGGGTGAAAAGAAAGAAGCCCTCCTGACACTTAGGCAGTAACCGAGTCAATACATCTACTGTCAAGAATCACAAAGATGATTACTGACTTTAAAGACTGACATCATAGACCCAGTGATGCAATGCACAACCCTCCCTAGGCACTCAGAATCTCTCAAAAGATTTCTGTTTCATTTTTCATGGAGATTACACACATTTCTATCAACTTTCTTACTTCGAGTTAGTTGGTATTGAAAAGGTGGCAGTCTGCTCCAGCCTTCGATCACTAAAACCAAAGTGCACTATTGAGTCTAGAGCCAGAAGAGATCATCTATAAATCTCATTAGGACACTTGTCAAAATTATGCTTGCTAATAAACACAATGTGAAAAAAACAAGAAATATATATTAAGAGTTCTATGCATTATCCTTGTGATTTTTCTAGAACATTCGAGTGATACTTAAGTATTCACAGTGAAGATGGAAATCCTGCTTGAGACAACATCAAACAAGATCTTGGCAGGTGACTTGTGAGATCCTATAAGGATCAAACTTTTGATACTGGATATCAATTCGATCCAGCTTATGAATTGACGAATGAATTTCGAAAAGATAAAACTGTTGGTGTGTTATAAAAACTGTTTACTTCTTGGCATACCGACTGATTTTTTAAATCAATTTTCAATCTTATGTCCATGGGAAGCCTCACAAGGGTATCTGGACATATGAAAACTGAACATGAATTAATGGCTTAATCAGGAAGACAGTAACTTAACGATTCACTCTTATCATGTTTTAAGACTTCTGCTACTCTGATACCGTACGTCTCTCTTGAAGTGATAAAGTATTAAGTTGATACCATACGTCCTCCATAAAGTGACAAAGTGTTAAAGTTAAAGAATATCAAGAAAGATGGTTACACACGCTTTCAACATCAAGAACAGTATGAGCATGTTGGTCCAGAAGTTGTTGTTTATCACTAACCCATTCATGCAAGTTTCTTAATGGTGGTAGCAGTTTCCCGATGACAAGTCAAGCCAATACCACATGCTCATACTCGACCGACATATATAAAGACATCATGAAAGCTCAAGTACATGTTTCAAGACTTCTGCTACTCTGATACCGTACGTCTTTCTTGAAGTGATAAAGTATTAAGTTGATACCGTACGTCCTCCATAAAGTGACGAAGTGTTAAAATTAAAGAATATCAAGAAAGATGGTTACACACGCTTTCAACACAAGATGATGATAAGAGATTATGCTTGGTTGATGATCTCAAGGAGTTCAAGATCACATTCATGTCAATTCAAAGATACAAGTCAAAGCCTAAAGTCAAAGATCACTACATCATGTTCACAAGATAAAGTAAAGAAATCAAATATGCGAGAACAAGACTGAAGACAAAGCATAGTATGCTAGGCTTAAGTTTTTGTAAAATGGAGTGACCTCCCTTTGGGGGAGATTGTTAGGATCATGAAAAGTATCGGTCACTTCCATTATATCGTTTGATAGCTCGTAAATTAATATTTGGAAATTAGATAGGCTAGCTTAAGAACAAGCCCATGGAAAGCCCATGGACAAGCCAATGGCCGGCCCCTATCTTATGTATAAATACCCTCTCCACACATGGAGAGGGTGTTGGTTGGTTGTTTCTTTTCTCATAATCTAAGTGTGTATTTTCTTGTTTACTTTCTCTCCCTAGAAGCATCCTCCCAATCTCTTTCTCTCTCTAGATTTCTTCCTTGTTCTTTGGTGCTATTGATTACATAAGTATTCTACAAAATTGACGAACATTGCTCACGTGATTGTTTATAAAACATCACTATATGCATATATACATTATACTTAGCCGAGTTTCTAAGAAAACCCGATTTTAATGACATCCAAAATACACATGCATTTTACGAAGAGAAACACCTTCTACCGGAATGCTCGAGAGTATTTAGTGTAATTATCAAGAATGGAAAAAATGTCCTAAGGCATTCCACGGACAATATAAAAGGCGTGATGACAAATACGCGACTTTAATGTTTGAAATTGTTGCATCATATTTTGGTGTTGTTGGAACAAATAACTATCTCAATGTTCTATATACTTCATACTTATTTTATGGCCTTATTGACGACATTGCTCTGAAAGATCCGATCTATTTGTAATAAATGGAAACATATACGAAAAGGGTTACTGCTTAGTAAATGAAATTTGTCCCCCACGGGCTACATTTGACAAAACATATTCAATTGTGCAGGATGAAAAAAATAATGAAGTTTAAAAAAGTTAAAGAAAGTGCAAATAAAGATATTAAACAAGCTTGCAGAATTCTTCATGGTCGTTGGAGAATTTACAATAACCTGCACGTGCTTACCAAGTCAATACATAATGAAGAATCATGTTTTTAGTGGCCCTCTTATATTATACTCTATGGCCCTCTTAATATAGAAGAAGTATTTTAATGGCCCTTTTAGAATTTATATTGTAGCTCTGTCACTGCACACAACAAAGAATTTTGTGATGCAAAAGTGCACACCGAGCTTCGAAGAGATATTGTAAAGAATTTAGGAAACCTTAATTACTAATTTGTAATTTTTGTATTTTCTGTTTTTTAATTATTTTGAATGTATATTTATATTTAATCTAATGAAAATGTTGTGTTTTTTGAATAAACAAAAAAATTAAAAAAAATTATGGGGTCTGTGGGATCCTATGGCTTGACTGATGGGTGCTTGTTTTTGTGTTAAGTTATAGTTTGTAAGGCTAGAAGTAGTGGTCACCATGCCTCACCGTCCACATCAGCTCCACCTCAGCGACATATCAGCTTTCTCACTCTCCTCACCATACCTCACTATTCAAGTGTTTTAGTCACCATACCTCATATTTCATTAAAATTGTTGATCCCACTTCAATAAATCGAATTCCTTAGCTTGTATAAGGTTTAGTTATATTAGATAAATCTAACACAACTATAGTAGAAACTGTGTTTGAGTGTATTAAAGATTATGAGGAATCTAATCTTTAATATTAAGAAGAAATTTTTAATGAAATAGTAAACACAATGAACATATAATTCAACAAAACATAAAAGCTCCAATATTATTAAGCAAATAATACGAGTACTCTCAAAGTATTAGGGTTACAAAGACCTTGAAGCTATGATAATTCTATGAATGACTCATATTGGTTTGGTACATTCATCTCTATACCCTAGGACCTCCTTTTATACACCAAAGAGTCCTATACGGCTTATAATACTTTCCTAAGTAATCATAATCTTTTAAATAAATAACTTATACATATCTTTTACCAAAATATCTCATACAAATCACATAAGCAGTACTAACTAATTCAACAGTACTAACTTCTTTACAAGCAACATTAACTCTTTCAACAACATTAACTACTTGTAAACTAACGAGGTATACCTTTTGTACTAGCATAGTAAAACTACTTAGCATTTTAGTCTTATTGCTGAGCAGTCTTAACTTCCACTGAGAAGTAGTACTTATACCTAATATACGTAAGGCCTCTAGCATAAGTAACTTTGACTGAGCAGTTTTAACCTTCACTCGCAGTCTAACACATAGAAATAATTTTCATAGCAATTCACTCCCAGCAACACTAACTTTGACTGAGCAGCATAAACATCATTAAGAACAACAGTAATTCCAAACAGCATCAAGAAGCTTTTAATCCCAACAATCCTCCCCTAAACTTGATATTTATCTCCAAAATCATCAAGTTTCTTCATTGAAAGCTTCATTAATCACCAGGAGGATGCTTCCAAACACTTCATTGATTCTTAAGTTGTTTTGTGAGAAGTTTAAGAAGTTGATATGCCATTTTACTAAAATGATCACATTGAAGCTTCTTGTTTAACATATCAGTAATTGTAGCAGGTGTAAGGGGATATCTCTTTTCTATCAGCATGTGAATGTGCATATGTTGCATCCTTAAGGAATAAACTCTATAGGAGTCATATAGCTTCCAATCCAACACTCTGTAATCTTGTTGATTCCTCCATACTATATCTTCTACATGAGGTTCAAACATTACCTTTAAATCACCCCATAGCACTCTCTCATAGCCCTCCTCTGGCCTTGTTGACCCATGCTTAGCTTTTACCAATTTCCACAGAGTTTCCAAATCTTCCATGTCAAAGCTTTTGAGCATATGACTAAAGACTAAGTACATCTTTAAACTTCCATCAACTCTGATTATCTGGTAATAGTTTTTCTTTCCTTTTTATGATTCTTCCAGTCAACAATGGTTAGAGGCTTAGTAGCCAAAGGAATAGCATTAATTGCTACTTTCTCTTTATCAGGAACAATTTCCATGAGCTCTTTAATCTTAGCTGCTTCTTGATCATTATCCACTTCAGCTGTTTCTTGAACATCATCCACCTTTTGCTTTTTAGTGACCTCTTGTTCCAGCTCAGTTCCTGCTCTCTTTGAACTACCCTCCACCAAGTATGTTCTGAAGTCAACAAATGTATTCACCCTCTTGAAAGCTCTGTCAATAATCTTCAAAATAGAATCAAAAGATTTATTCTTTAAGTCTTTGGGCTTCTTTCCTTCCATATTCTTTAGGTAAGTACACATGATTTTTTTTGTTGAACTTGGGTTGGTGGTTTGTTCCTCTTCTCTTCTACTCTTTTAGCTGCAAAGTGTTTTCTTCTTTGCTCCAAGAGTTGTTGAAATAATTTTGCCTTTTCTTCAATAGACAATCCTTCTTGCTCCTCTACTTGCAGCCAATTCATGATCAGCCTCAATCTTAGCCTGAATATCATCCTATTTTTCAGTCAAGACAACATTGGATTCATCCTTTTCCCTTGCAAGTCTCTCCTCTTCATCAAACTCAGCTTATAACTTTAAAGCAATTTCTTCATCAAGACTGATTAGATCTTTCTTCTTTGGCTTCACATGTTCTTCTACCAATATTCCTTTGCCTTTTTCCTAAACTTTTTCCTGTGATTGTTGTCAAGAAATTGTTGTTGTTGTAGATGTACCTAGCTCAGCAATAACAATTCCTTTCCTTAGAGTTGGAATTGTAGTAGTTATTGTTGTAGCAGCACTAACCTTTGTTGAAGCACTAAGAGCACTAACTGGTACACTTGGCTCTTCTATAACATTGGCTTTTACCTTAGGTTTTACACTTTTTAAAGAAGCAAGTGCTTGAGCCAAAGTAACTTCATCAACAGTTAAATTTACATCTTTAGCTGCAACTTCTTGTTCTGGTAACACCTTATCACCAGTCAAAGTGTTCACATCGAACATATCAGCATCATCTTGATCATTAACCAGGGTAATGTCTTCACTAGCATCAATAGCATTTATCCTCCCCTGTTTGGATACATCCTTAACTAAACTTTCTTCATCTCCAGAGGATTCTACCCTAGCTGTAAGACCAACTTTGTATAACCTTTTAAGCCCATGAGTTCTTGACCTCTTTTTATGTTCAAGCTTCTTGACACTCCTCTTTAAACTGACAATCTCTTCAGCTTGTGTGGTCTTTGTCTTCTCCAAATCAAGAACCCTTTGTTGTAAATTGGTACATAGTTCCATCAATTTCTTAATTTCAGTCTATCCTCACCACTTTGAAGTGTGTTACCTCTTACGAGCGGTGGATCATTGGAAAGTTTAGATACATTCTCAAACCTAGTTTGAGCAATAGTATCCCCCATGGTTTCTTGGCACCTAGGACTACCACATGAAGTAATTCTTAGGGAACTAGATTCATTAGGCGTTTCCTTGGATTGGGTCTTGGCTATGTTACCATTGTCTTGCTCTGCTTCTAAGCTAGAAGCAGTAGTGTCAACCCTCACCAAACTGTCACCCCTCTCCTTATGAATAGCCTCATCTACTACATGTTTAGTATGACCACTAGACTGGGGTATCTGAGTGTCCTTTCTCTTTGGCTTTCTAGGTTTTTATTTCTTTTAAGGTTGAGGAGATGGTTGAATAATGGTGGGTGTATGATGGAGATCAGTGGGCATTGCTGAACCTTTACCCATTTCAGCTTGATTTTGCACCACCATTGTTAGAAATAATGGTGTTATTCTGCTAGAAAAACCTTTTCCTACCCTCTTCATATTTCCAAAGATCATCTTATTGTGAGAGGGTGCAATATAAATTCTCTTGTGAGTAGGCATCCCTTCAAGTTGTTTATCCAAAGACTTGTATAAACCTTGGATACATAAAAAATTTGCCCACATTATCTAAGTTCTTCACCATGCTTTCAAAAATGTATTTTGAAAAGATAAACTTCTGGTTTGTAGCTAAACAAATGATTGTAGATGCCATAGTGCTACTAAACTCATTCCATGCAATAGTCTTTGAACTTAGACATTGTAAAATCGTATGAATGAGGAATTTCCATTGTTGGGAGAAGAATACTTTATAGAAAGTGAGTTTTTTTGTAATTTGCTCATACCCCATTATTGCAAGTTGTTTAAAGATGGTAGCATTTGGTAGACAATCAACACCTTCATCATCTTCTAGTTGAAGATCTCTTCTAACAATCGACTCAGTGATGATGATCTTCTTTCCATCCACTAGGGCATGTAACTGTACTTCCCCATTGACAGTTTTAGCTTTAACAGTAGATCCGAACTGTTCTATGCATGAAATGTATATAGTGGGATTGATCGTTAGTGCATACATTATAAGGTTTGCATTCAGAAAATCCACAATTTGTTCAAACCCATCACTTTTAGCGGGTTTAGACAAAAACGCGACCATATTGTGAGTATCTGCAAACTTTAGATTCACCATTTGTGTTGGGTTTTGATGATAGATGATAAAATTGAGTTAGGGTTTATGATTAGAGAGTATTTGAAAGAGTAAAATTGATTAAATGAGTGATTGAAACCCTTAATCGAAGTATTTATGAAAATACCCTCAACAGCATTAACTTTCACCAGCAGTAGTAAGTTATGCCTGGCAGCATTAACTTTTAACAGCAGTAGTAAGTTTATGCCTAGCAGCATTAACTTTTACCAGCAGTATTAAGTTTATGCCTAGTAGCATTAACTTTTACTAGCAGTATTAATTCCAATTCCATTCCAAACACTCTGTCTGTTTTTAATATATTCAACTCTCTTTCTGTTTTTCAACTCACCACTTCTCTTAATTCTTTTACTCACCAAATCACTCTGTCTGTTTTTATTCCACACAGCTCTCTTTTTGTTTTTATTCTTACCAATTCTCTCAATTCTTTTTCTCACCAAAACTCTCTGTCTATTTTCTCTAATAACCAGCTTTTCCATCATCAATCTAACACTTTTCTTTGCTTTTTCTGCAAAATGTTAGTCCAAAAACTAAGAAAACACAATCCATAGCAATTTTTACAATAATCACAACATTAATTATACCAGCAGTATTAAGTATAACTAACAGCAGAAACTCAGCAGTATTAAGTATAATTAGCAGCACTAATTATACTTAACAGCAGAAACTTTTAATGACATGAATAACAATACTAATTCATACAAAACTCTACAAAAACATAAAGAGATGAAAGACATTAAAGATTTAGCATTCCAATACTAGCAATCAAATATTGAAATCTACTTACATCAAAAGCTTTTGTAAGCAAATCTGCAACATTCTTGTCAGTATGGATTTTGACCATTTGAATCAATTTCTTTTCATTGCAATCTCTAATAAAATGATGTCTGATCTCTATATGCTTTGTTTTTGAATGAAAAACAGGATTTTTAATTATGCAAATAGTACTGTTATTGTCAATAAAGATCTTGGTATGCATAAAATTATACCCATAATCAAGTAGTTGATTCTGAATCCAAAGAACTTGTCCACAGCAACCTGAAGCAACCACATACTCATCTTCTGTTGTAGAATTTGCAACCACTATCTGTTTCTTGCACTGTCATGATATTAATCTACATCCAAGAAATTGACAACCTCCTGTTGTAGATTTCCTATCCAAGCTTGCTCCAGCATAATCATTATCAGTGTATGCTACCAGATCAAAAGGAGAATCTTTTGGGTACCAAAGGCCTAATTTTGGTTGACCTTTTAAGTACCTAAAAATCCGTTTCACAGTATAAAGATGTGAAACCTTTGGATTGACTTGGTATCTAGCACAAACACACACTGCAAACATGATGTCAGGTCTTAAATATGTAAGATACATCAATGAACCAATCATTAACCTATACATATGAACATCCACTTCTTTACCATCTTCATCCTTGAGCAGAGGCTTTTAAGTTTCCATTAGTGTGCTTGCAGTCTTGACTTTTGTAAACCTAAATTTCTTTAAAATTTCATCAACATATTTATCTTGACTAATAAATATGCCATCCTTCTTTTGTTGCACTTGTAATCCTAAGAAGAATGTAAGTTCTCCCATAGAACTCATCTGAATTTTCTCATGCATCAACTTCCCAAATGCAATGCATAGCTCTTTCTTTGTTGAACCAAAGATGACATCATCCGCATAAACTTGGACCAGCAAAATATCACCTTTGTACCTTTTGATGAATAAGGATTTGTTAATTTTCCCTCTTTGAAACCTATTGTCAAACATATATGTTGACAATGTTTCATACCAAGATCTAGGAGCTTGATGTAGTCTATACAGTGCTTTTTTAACCTTGTATACTCTATCAGGAAAGTTTGGATCTTTAAATCCTGGTGGGTGATATACATATACCTCTTCTTCAATCTTCCCATAGAGAAAAACACTTTTTACATCCATTTGATACACCACAAAATCTTTAAATGAAGTATAAGCTAAAAATAGTATAATTGCTTCAATTCTTGCAACAAAGGCAAATACTTTATCATAGTCAATCCCTTCTTCTTGTGTGTATCCTTGAGCAACCAATCTTGCTTTATTTCTTATCACAATTCCCCTTTTATCCTTTTTATTCCGTCAAAAAAAAAAAAAAAAAAAAAGAAAAACCCATTTAGAGCCTATAGCCCTTTTTCCATTTGGTAAATCTACTAAAGTCCAAACTTCTTGTAACTTGAATTGTAGAAGCTCTTCCTGCATAGCCTCTATCCATCTTGGATCCTTCAGTGTATGAATTACCTTTTTGGGTTCTTCTTGTGATAAAAAGTAAGCAAACAAGTAGTTTTGAAGGTCTTTATGGTTTGTTCTTTTTTGAATAGTACTAACAAACCCATGTTCCTTTAAATTCTTTGACATCTTTCTTGTTTGTGTAGCTGATTGAAAATCTCTAATCACTTGATCAAGAGGATGATCTTTATGAATTCTTGTAGTTGGATTAGGACTGACTTGGATTGTAGTATCCAAATTGTTCATGTCAGCCACTACACCATCATCTTCATCATCTCTTGAGAAGTCAAATATGCTATAATCTTCCAAAGCAGGCATATTTGGATCAAATGGAAGTTCAATGCTTGTTTTTCCACCAACAACATTAACCTCATTTGTGCCAGCAGCATTAACAGTGTTAGTGCTGTTAACATTATCTTCCTTCTCTTGATCTTTACATTCACTATCTTTTCTTGGATTTTCATCAACCTTCTTTCCATCATCACTTGAAGGTTTGGATCCATCATCATGAGAACTCTTTGGATCTTGAGAATATGGTGGATCAGCAGACCATAATGGTAGCAAAATGTAATTTTTGACATGTTCTGTCTCCTTTCTAGCTTGACCTACATTATCACTTGCTTTTGTACCTGCAAAACTATTAGACTGTGTACCTGCAACAAATGGCTCATAATTCATTGTTCTTGTTAGTGCATCAATATCAAATAGCCAATCTGGTCCACTACCTATAGCAATAGGTGTACTCTTACTAAACCTAATATGCAAGTTTTTTTCCACTATCCTTGTTCTACTATTGAATACTCTAAAGGCTTTACTATTCAAAGAGTATCCAATAAAGAAACCTTTATCAGCCTTACCATCAAATTTGCCTAAGTGATCTATGGTATTGAGAATGGTAACAAGACACCCAAATGGTCTCATAAAACTTAAATTTGGTGTTCTACCATGAAAAGTTCATATGGGGTCTTATTATGAGGCTTAACTACTAACACTCTATTTTGCACATAGCAAGCATTATTAACTGCTTCTGCCCAAAAAGTAGTTGACAACTTAGAATCAGCTAGCATAGTCCTATCAGCCTCAATTAGTGTCATATTCCTCCTTTTAGCGACTCCATTTTGTTGAGGAGTTATAGCTACGCTAAGTTGTCTCAAAATACCCTTCATCTTATAAAACTAATTCATTTCTTTGTTTTTGAACTCAGTCCCATTATCATATCTAATCACCTTAACCTTATGATCTACTAGATTTTCTATCACAATTATAAAGGACTTAAGAATGCCACTAGTCTCATCTTTAGTAGCTAGAAAGAAAACCTATGTAAACCTACTGTAATCATCTGTGACAACTAGGCAATACATTTTCTTTATAAGGATTTTTACAAATGTTGGACCAAACAAGTCCATATGTTCCAAATGTAAAGGAAGACTGATTGAGTTCTCTGTTTTGGACTTAAAAGAGGCTCTGTTGCTGCTTTCTCTTTTAACAAAGCAACATAGTTTTGATCATTTTCAAAAACTTGGAAGGTACACCTCTACAAGATTTCCTTTAACTAATTATTCACGGTTTAAAATTTAGTGACCTAGCCTTCTATGCCAAAGTTTAGATTCATCTGATGTGGCTTTTGCAAAGAGACAAGTTAAACCTCCTTTAGGAATTATGTTCTTTAAATCAACACTATACATATTGTTCTTTCTAGGAACTCTAAATAAAACATGACTTTCATCGATTAACTTAAAGTTTGGAGATAAAACAATACATTCAGTGTCATTAAAAAGAACACTATTCTTTTTATCACACATTTATGAGACACTAAAGAGATTAAACTTTAACTCTCTCACAAAATACACATTTTCAAAATCTAGATTACCAGTTTTAATGGTACATTTTCTTGTGATTTTCCCTCCTTTGGGGTTCCCTCCAAAAGCAACATATCCTCCATCTATCTCTTCATAGTCTGTAAGATAGGACATGTTCCATGTCATGTGCCTTGAGCATCCACTATCAATCACTCCTTGATCCTGTAAATCCACTTGTGGATTGCCCTGCACATTAGATAAGAAAATCAGTTTCTTTTGGGGACCCAAGCCATCACTGACTTGGATCTGCCTTGTGCATCAACATAATCAAACTTCTTTAGGGTGATTGATGCACTGTTGTGTTTAGAAACATGGTCTAAAACTTTAGTCTTTGGTTTCCAAACCCAACAAGCTGAGGCCTTAACAGCATTAAAACTATTTCCCTTAACAGCATTAACTACTGCTTTTGGCCTAGCAGTATTAAATTTTTTATCCTTAGTAGTATTAACCCTCTGATTAATATTGTTGTTTTTAAATGTTGTGTTCTTATGAATGGGCCTCTTAACAGTTGAATGTGCTATTTTAGAAAGATATGACATTAGTTTAGCAGCATTCACTGTTGTTTTTGAGTTAGCAGTATTAACTTGTCTAGCAGTATTAACTGATACTAAACCAGACTTTATTAGTACTGCTCTTCGAACCATGTTCTTTTTGGCACAGGGGTGAGTCTTTTTAGAAAAGTTTTGATGATTCACCCTTTGAGTATTGTTCCAAACAGGTTTTACCATCCTTTGATTTTGAAACTATTTTTGATGGTAATTGTAATCAAACTGCAAATGATCAAAGCTTCCACACTCATAACAGGCCTTATTAAACATCTCAAAATTGATTCCTAGTTTTTGAGACATCATATTGTTCCAATTTCTTTGATTGCCGCTTTGACTAGAGTGTTTTGCCAATGTTTCTCAACTTGTTTAACAGTTTTCCTAGTAGTTTTCTCTTCTTGTTTAGGTTTGACAAACTCTTTCTTAGCAATACTTGGCTTAACTGTTTTCTTCTCAGTTTTAGTTTGAGATACATTTTTTTCCTCACTATCTGACACCCATTCTTCAATAATCAGGGCATCATCATTCTTCCTAACTTCCTTAGGCTCTTCTTCACTAGACTTAGCTTTACTGTTCTTAACTACAAGCTCATTAACAAACTCATCTAAACCAGTAAAAGGCAAGTCAGGTGTTGGAGGCATAAAATTTCCTATGTAGGGAGGTAGAACTACATTATAGCCTAAACCTTTCTTTCAATTGTCAACTATCTGACACTCTATGATCTTGTTTAAACTTTTAGATGCATTTTCATATTTGTCTACATTAAATTGAATGCCATCTTTTTCTTTTTGAACTATTTCAAGCTTCTTCCTAAGCTCTCTAATAGTTATTTCTCTACTGAAGATCCCATTTAAGCCATTAATGTTTTCAACATAAAAAGACTTATTCTTTTTTTTTAAAATTCAAGTTTTTCTTCTACTGATTTAAACCTATTTTATAAACCTTAAACATTTTAAACTAAAATTTCTCTAAATCTCTTAATAGTTATCATTTGAGATATTAAGTAAAATTTAATAGTTTCCATACAAGATTTTAAACAATTTGAATCATTAGATACTTGAGTCAGAACTGATGATGAGTAAGCCATGAGTGACATAATTTGGCCTTCCTCTGCCTGATCACTCCAGTCATATCCACCAAGGCCATCACATGACACCAAAGCTGTGGAGGTAGATGTTTCCACAGACACACTCCTTCTTGTGCTTTCTTTGTTCTTGTTGTCTTGATTTCTTAGAGCTTTGCACTCCCTAGCAAAATGTTCCCTCTTGTGGCAGTTGTAGGACTCCACTTTGGACTTATCAAAACCAATAGTCTCATTGCCATTAACAGTAAGCTTCCTTCCTATATTCTTTAAAAATCTTCTAGCCCATAGTTAACATGGCCATTTGCCATCTCAAATTCATCTCTTCTATGTCATCTGGATGGATTTGTTGCAAGTCCTCATGTACATGTTGAGGACTATTGGGTTGACTAGCAAAAAATGCACAAATAATAGCATCACTCAAGTTAATCAAATAATTTGTAGAGTAAGCAAATATTAACTAAGTGGCTGCAGTAGTAACTTTATGAGCAGCATTAACTGCCTTTATTAGAGCTGTAGTGTTGATATTTGAACTAGGACACAAATCCATGTTCTGTGGTTGCTTGAACTTGGGCTAGACATCCTTTGACTTTTCTGGTTCATTTTTTTTTTTACCCCCAAACCTTGAGGTTGTTAAGAGATCATCATGTTCATTGTGTCTCTTCCTATCAGTTTTTCTTACCTCCACACAACAGCATGTGTGTTCCACTCAGGTGACAAACTTCTTAATAACTTTTGATTAACATCTTCTTGTGAAAGCTCTTCATCCAAAAGCTCCAACTGACTCATAAGCTTTTGAAGCCTATCAAAAGTTTGATCAAGCATCTCTGAGCTTAGAGCAGTGAAGTTTTCATATTGCTGCTTTAAGAGATTCCTCTGAGTCTTTTTTAGTAGCCTGCATTCCCACCCAAGTCTCTTTTCAACAGCTTTCCAGCAACTTCTTAGCCTCCTTTATAGAAGTTAAACTTTAACTGATGGTTCCATGGGGAATGTCCATCACTAAAAGTACTTCTAGCTATTAGCTTAATCTTCTTGAGCCTTTCTTCAGCAGATGTTATAGGCATCACTGTTGTAACACCTGTCCACAACCTTGGTTTTTGTCAAGGTTGCACCATTCTTATGGGACTTCCCACATGCATAGTTATCATCTGAATTATTGTTTAATCTAACCTCCATAACTCAAACTCACCGGTTTTGAGCATGGGACACTTTAGGGCAGACCATTGTGTGCAGAATCTTGTCCCCCCCCCCAATATCACCGAGCAAGTTTCTCAAAGCAAAAGCTCTGATACCACTTGTTGGTCATACTTCAATAGATCGAATTCCTTAAGCTTGTATAAGGATTAGTTATATTAGATAAATCTAACACAACTATAGTAGAAACTTTGTTTGAATGTATTAAAAATTATGCGGAATCTAATCTTTAATATTAAAAAAGAACTACAATGAAACGTAATTATATGAATCATATATTCAAAAACAAAAGGCTCCAATATTATTAATATACGTATTATCTCAAAGTATTAGGGTTACAAAGACCTGGAACGCTATGATAATTCTATGAGGTGCTCGTTTTGGTATGGTTCTGGGGTATTCAATCTTTATGCCCTTGAACCTCCTTTTATACACCAAGGAGTCCTAACGGCTTATAATACTTTCTAAGAATTATCAAATTTTCAAAACAAATAAGTATATACATATCTTCTACCAAATTACTCATATAAATCACATAAGCAATACATAAACTTTCTTTACTAGCAACATTAACTTCTTCGGCTAACATTAACTTTGTACTAACAGTGGTACTTTATTATTACTAGCAGTAGTAATCTTAGAATTTTTTTCTATGTCTCTGAGCGTATCACTAATATGATAGCAGTAGTAACTTTACACTAGCAGTACTAACTGTGTACTAGCAGTAGTAAACACTTAACATTTTTCTCTGAAGTTCTTGAGCAGTACTAACACAACTAAGCAGCATTAACTCTGATATGAGCAGCAGTAATACTAGCAGCATTAAGAAGGATTTTAATCCCAACAATATTTATAGGCAGGAAAACCTAACGGTCACTGAGGGCGGTCCCAGATATATCTGGGGGCCGCCAGGCCTATAAGGGGGCCGCCCAGTAGACTACGCTCCTGTTTTTGTCTTTTTGTGAGGAAGGTTGTATCTGTTATGGAACCATCTATTTTGGAGGAAAATTTTGAATTTCAAATTTAAGTTTTTAATAAAACTTTTCTTTTAATTAGAAAATATTTTTTGATTAATTTGTGAAAATTCTTTTGTAAAAATGTGATGGATAAGAGAAAAAATATTTTCTTGATCACTAATCATGCTTAATGATTTGTTTGTTCATACCTTAAGTGATTACTAATCTTAGAAATGGAATTTTACAATTAATAATTTGTAAACGTTTAATTTTATCGTAAACGTTTTTACATTTTGTTATTATCAAAACGTTGAGAGGTCAAAAAATATAAATAACGTTTTTAGACATTATTTGTATTAACAATCTTCCCTTTTTTGATGATGAAAAAAATATAAACTCATTTTGTATAAAATTAAAAGTTACAAAATTATTAATGAGTTTTGTTCCATTTCTCCCCCTTTTTGTCGAATTCAAAAAGGATGATCGTCGAGTACTTGTAGAAAGAAAGAAGTCGACGATATCAAGACTCCCCCTTGATGTATGATCCCCCTGTTTAGGACCAAAGGGATTGATCTTACGAAAATTGTTTGCTACAAAACAAAGTTAGAGGTACAAGTGCAAGACAAATATCTTTTAAACATAACATTAGATTCAAGTCACCCAAAAGAGAGTTTCATTCAACAATCAAGATACTCATACAATAGCAAATGCAAGTAATACATTCATACAACATAAAATAAAATAGAGTTAATACGATCCAAGAGACCATTATCTATAAGGTACACTACAATCTAAACATTCTTCATGAGATAGAGAGAGGTAAGACTATATAAGTCCTAAATGATTCATGATTCATTAGGGTGACTTTTGGAGCAAAAGGTTTGGCGGTGACAGTTTATGAATAAATTTTGAAATCATTTCAGGTGGAGGTGGAAAGTCTTGTGAGTTGATTGTGGTAGTAGTGAAGAAGATACTCAAGATGAGCAAACATGATGTTCATCTCATCCCTTAAGGTTAAGAAAAGTGTTGGTTTCGTGCGAGGAGCCTACATAGGCAAAGTTGACCATGGTAGTCATTGGCTTTGTTATAGTAAAGAGGGTGGCATTGATAGGTGGTTGAGGTTTGTGGTTGAGATGGTGGTGACTGGACATATCATGAATGGTGTCATTAGAGGAGTGATTGGTGACGAGAAGTGTGATATCCAAAGAAGGTGATTTGAAATGTTGAGGGTTTAAAGTCTAGATGAAACATCGGGATGTTGTCAAGCAAAGGGTTTTAAGGCTGAGAGAGAAGTTGGTTTCTTTTGATGATGGTGAGTTGTGGTGAAATTTGAAGTTTTGATTAAAAAGAAGAAGATGTGTTCTCTTGGCTTGATGAGGTTTGATTTGTGGATGGAGTTTTTGATGGTGTATTTGGAGGAGTTGGAGATGAAGAAGTTGTTGTAGGAAAAGGTGCAGTGAGGTTATCATCATCATGTAGGTGAGATCAAGGATGACAAATAGTGTTCGGAGTATGCTGGTGGAGTTTGATTTTCTTAAAGCCATGAGAGGGAGAGGCTTGAGTAGAATCCATGGTAGAAAGATTTGAAGAAGATGAAAATGAGAAAAAGAGTGGAAAGGATGGCATATTTAATTAGGAAGTATAGGATAAAAGTGGAAAAGCATGAGGATTAAGAAAGAATAGTCAACTGCACAGAAAATAAGGTAGTCACAGTAAGATTTTTCGTGACTCTGGTGGCGGTCCCATATATATATATGGCGGTCCCAGATATATTAGGGGACCGCCCCTTATTTATGGGGGCCGTTCTCTGGAGACAGGAAAATTTTCTAGTTTTTCCTGATTTTCTATAATTCCTGTAAGAATCTTCTTAAATTTCCTCTTTTTCAGTCAATCCTATTTCATCATGAATCATCTAATATTTAATAATCTAATTCACAAAACCAACTATCATTAATTCTATTAAAGAAGTATATGTAGGCAAATTGACTAAGAGATAAGCATGCATACTATTATATAAGTAACCATAATGTATCAAGTTGCATGCAACAAGTGTTTAGGATAATAAAATCAAAAAATCATCCAAGGCAAGTGATGTTGCCCGTACTACGTACTATGTTATCATTAAATAATATAAGTTTAAGTGCTTAAGCTTTATAAAGTAGTAAATAATATAATTAATAATGTCACAAAGCAAATTTCCGTATAGCTCACTTCTTCATATTTCTCCACAAGTTTTTGAGGCCTTTCCCGATTGACCTTAATCCACCATGGTGCTCATCTCGAATTTGAACTTGACGGTTGATGATTTCAGTTTGGCGAGTATAAAATGGTTCCATTTCGGGTTTAATATTAGGTGGGTTTTGAAAAACTTGAGGAACTTCATTTGTTAACGAATCGACGTAACGAATGGGGGAAGGAGTGCTTGCACGCGAGGTTCCTTTGCCATTTCCATTTTCATCATCGTTAAGATGAGAGGAGGATGGTTGGTCAAAGGTGGAAGAAGAAGTGGAGTGATGAACTCTTCTCGTGCCACGATCCTTTCTAGTCTTTCGCTCTTGTTGAGCGGTAAGAGGATTCATGACACGATCGTACAAGACATAATACTCATTGTAAAAGTCATGATTTTCATTCATGACGAATTTAAACAAACGGGTTAATAACATACCATAGGGTAAAATAAACCTCTTTTGTTTAGTGACTGTCACACCCCCAAACAGGGCCTAGACGGAAACACGTGTCCGGGGGCGTGACGTCATAATATACATCACACAAGATACAAAGAACGACCTCTAAGGGTACATTTAGAAATCTAACATCGTTGCATTAAATTACATAGGTTTAAAGATAATATGCGGAAGCGAATAAAAGGTTTTAAAGTTTAACAACAATGTTAACATAGATATTGATAAGTCTTGAAAATCGGTCCAAAGCAAGGCAACACCATAAAAAAGCAAGACATCCATAGCTAAGCACTTGAGAAAAACATGCTAAAACGTCAACATAAGGTTGGTGAATTCATTGGTTTGAATTTGATATAAGAGTGGACCACAACTTTTGCAAAACGTATGTGACTATAATAACAGATACAATATCACATAAAAAGGCATCTACATTGCGCTAAGCTCATGATACCGAGGCTAAATGTAATGGGAGCATGCAAAATGCTAAATAAACTAGCCCTGATGGGTGCCAACATGGCGCTTCACTGTATCACTCGACATGGTATACGTCGGTTGATTATGTAAGAGCTACTTACACGGACGGGGATGATTAGTCCCAATAGATCTATTTACAACACTCGCGCTCACTTACCAATCCAACTGATCATAAGTAACTAACGGTTCATGATAAACCGGGCATACAAGTTTCAACATTTACTTAGGCAACACGTAAACAAGATTGGGAAAACGTAAGCATTTGTGGCCAATGTTTAAAAGAAAGCAATGTTTCTCACCCCAAATAGTAAAGCAAGTAGTAAAAATGTGGGGCTATGAACTCACCTTAGCAAGATGAGTGAACGGTAATCACGCGAATGAAAGATGATATAGAAATCTAGCCGCGACCTTGATAAATAACGCGTCTTAGGAAAACGAAAAGTATACTAAATATTGCACGAAACGCTTAATATAGAAATACATCCATGTGTGTTTGTGTTTTGGTTTTATTTATCAAAAATGACTTAGTGGAATTATAACGTTCTTCGTTGAATCCTGACGTTTTTCTGAAAGTTACCATTTATAGAAAGTTTCCTTTTTAGGAAAGATTTTAATTTCAAGACGTTAATACCGTCCTCTATATTTGTTAAGTTTCCATATTTTCAAAACTCACTAACTAGTCCTAATCGCTTAACTTCTAAGTCTGTTTCGCTAAAACATAATAAAAGTTACTATTTTGGAATCCTACTTCATTTATCAATCCCGACATCATTTACATATTTTTATGACATTTCAAATGTTTCTAATCAATAACCTAATGTTTTTATATGTTTCGCCAACGTTTAGAAAGTCCAAAAATGTCCAAAAGTGTCCGAAAACCTCATTTTATTTTCCAAACAGCACTACGTAAAAATGGTTTTGCCGAAAAATGTTTCAAGTTTCATTTGGCTATAACTTGGCCGTTTTAAGTCCAATTTTAGTGTACAATATATGAAAAACTATCTATTCGAAACGAGCTCTCCAAAAACTACTTTTACGCCTATTGAAAACATTCCTAAGTCGCCCAAAACCTCAAAACAATTTTGGATCAGCAACTATGTATTTCACAAACGCTTCCAAAAATCACACCAAACTTCACAATAGTGCCTAGTCTAGCCTAATCTCCATTCACAACTAATCCACAACAAAACCACACCTAAAACTAACCTAATCCCTTCATTTCTATTGTTGCAACTCACTTTTCAACTCACCTCACCAAGATCGCAAAGTCATAAACATATTACTTCCATTTTTATAAAAGATGACAAAATATTAATTCATTTCTTTTTATAAAAAGTGCCACAAACACATGGATTCTTAAGCATGAACAAGATCCATAAGAATGAAAGGAAAGTATCAAAAGAAAGATCAAGAAATGCTTACAAGAATGAAGAACAAGAAGCAATAACACAAGATCTATACCCAAAATCACTAGATCTTGAAAACCCACTAATAAAATTAGAAACCCTAACTTTTAGATCTTGAGAAAACCCTTGAAAATCAACCAACTAATACTTGAAACCACCTTAGGTAACCTTAGAAATGAACTTGGTATACTTGTATCTTGCTAGAAATCAAAGATATAGAAACCCTAAATGGGTGTTTGTTTGCCGTGAGCTAGAGAGAGAAAAGAGAGATGAAAATTTTTTGGCGAGGCTATGGAAATGATAAATGACCTAATGTGTGTTATAGTGAGGTATTTATAGGACAAAGGATGGTCTAGGGTTTCATGGTTTGTAGTATCAAGTGACCAACGCACACAAGAGTGTGTGTGTGCTCTTGCTCGGCCAAAAACAACCACAAGGACCAAGGGGTTCAATTTTTGGGACCATGGTTCATTATCTAGTCTTATGTTTGAATTTTGGTGAGTCAAAGTGGAAGAGATCACATGCACTAGTCTTGCATGGCTTCTTGTGCATGGTAATGACTCCATGATAAGTCATTATCTACCTCTTACATGCACACACGCATAATAAAACAAGAAAATATGTCTTTGATTTAATTTCAAGACTTATGGTTGAGTTGGTATGGTTTAGGCGTCCAAAATTAATAAGGGGGGATATGAACGAAATTTTTGACTTACAAATACGAGATGAACGATAACTAAAGTTTACACGAAAAGATTTCGGGTTTCCGGGGTTCTGTTAGGTCAAAAACGCGAAAAACGCAAATTAAACGTAAAAATAAATATCGAAAGTGATCGTAAACTACAAAACACTTAGAAATGATAAAATAACTCATATAATTTCTAAACTAATCAAAATCCGAAGTCGAAACCCGTCCGATGATGTTTTTCAGATTTACGCGAGTTAACTTCCCGGTAAACTGCCAGATTCAAACGTAACGTATAAAAGTCAAAAATAATGATCGGAAAAGTTGAAAATATTGACCTGAAATTTACGGGGTGTGACATCCTTCCCCCGTTAAAAGAGCTTTGTCCTCAAAGCTTAATACGTATCTTTAGACGCAGGTGCAGGGTTTGCAAAAAGATGAGGATAGTTTTTCTTCATTTGGTCCTTGCCCTCCCAAGTAAACTCAGGACCTCGCCTTGAGTTCCAACGGAATTTCACAATTGGGAGCGTATATGCTTTAGTCATTATAAACTTCTATTCTTTCTGATCCATAATTTTGACCAGTTCCTCGATGAAATTTACTTGTCATCAATCAGAAATTCGCTAACGAAAGCTAGGGGTTCGTCGGAGAAAACACTTTTTAAGATTGGAAACGTGAAAAGTACTATGAACCCGACTTAGTTGCTCTGGGAGCAAGGATTTTGAAACGTCCAATATAACGAGGATTTAGCTTCCCCCGTTTGCCAAAACGTATCACCCCTTTCCATGACGATACCTTCAACACAACCTTATCTCCAACCTCAAACTCCAATGGCTTACGTCTCCTATCGGCGTAGCTCTTTTGTCTATCACGTGCCGTTTGAATTTGTTTCTTGATTTGGATGGTTTCATGAATAATCTTAGGGCCAGTAAGCTGAGCATCTCCAACCTCAGCCCAACAGACAGGCGATCGACACTTATGACCTATAATGCTTCGAACGGTGCAGCTTTGATACTCGTATGATAACTATTAATGTACGAGAATTCTACTAATGGTAGGTGTATATCCCAACCTTTCCCAAAGTCAATCACACAAGCACGTAGCATGTCCTCCAAGGTTTGGATGGTTCTCTCACTCTGACCATCCATCTGTAGATGATAAGCCGTACTCATATCCAATTAAGTACATAGAGCTTTGTTTAGCAATTGCCAGAAATGAGATGTAAATTTACTATCTCGATCAGAAATAATCGAAACTGGCACTCCATGTCTTGAGACTACTTCCTGCAAGTATTGTCTCGTCAACTTTTCCATTGAGTCGGTTCCTTCATTGGTAAGAAATGAGCAGACTTGGTGAGTCGGTCAACAATTACCCAAATTGCATCTTGACCCGACGACGTCTTTGGAAACTTAGTAACGAAATCTATTGTAATGTTCTCCCACTTCCATACCGGGATCACAGGTTGAACCAACAAACCAGATGGTTTTTGGCATTCGGCCTTGACTCTTGCATAAGTCAGACACTTACTGACGTAGGTGGCAATCTCAGCTTTCATATTTGCCCACCAATACAGTTTCTTCAAGTCTTGGTACATCTTATCCGATCCAGGATTGATCAAATACTTTGACCTATGCGACTCGTGCATAATCAGAGTTCTCAAGTTGCCAAAACAGGGTATCCAACTTCTATACCTCAAACATAATGTTCCATCAACATGGGGCTCCAGATTCTTAATCATACCACCCAAATCTTCGGTTCCATAATTCTATTCTCTTCTCGCCTCAACCCGAGTGTTTAAAATTTGCATGGGATGGTTCAGACCAGTCGTCAAAACCAAGGCTCGAACTCGTAGTGGCTTGTTCCGTTCCTTTCGGCTCAAGGCATCCGCCACCACGTTCTCCTTTCCCGGATGATAACGAATTTCATAGTCGTAGTCACTCAACAATTCCAACCATCGACGTTGTCTCATGTTCAACTCTTTCTAATCAAGAATATGTTGCAAGCTCTTATGATCAGTGAACATAACGCATTTCGTGTCGTACAAATAATGTCTCCACATTTTGAGAGCAAACACTGTAGCTCCAAGTTCTAAGTCATGTGTAGTGTAATTCTTCTCATGAATCTTAAGTTGGCGTGACGTGTAGGCTATGACCTTTTCCCTTTGAATCAAAACTGCGCCCAACCCTTTACGAGAAGCATCACAAGAAAAAAACTAAGTTTTCACTACCTTCGGGTAAAGCCAAAATCGATGCACTGCATAATTTCTGCTTCCACGGCTGAAATGCAGCTTCTGCCTTTTCACTCCAATCAAACTTCACGTTCTTTTGAGTCAGATTCGTCATAGGCTTGGCAATTTTTAAGAAACCTTCGATAAATAGTCAGTAATAGCCAGCAAGACCTAGAAATTGATGAATTTTTATCGGAGTCTTGGGCGATGCCCAATCCTTGATTGACTCAATCTTAGTTGGGTCCAGGTAAATGCCTTCACTATCAATCACGTGACCAAGAAATTGTACCTTCGACAGCCAAAATTTACACTTTGGAAACTTGGCGTACAATTCGTTCTTCTTAAGCAACTCCAAAATTAACTTAAGATGTTATGCGTGCTCTTCCTCGCTCTTGGAGTAGATCAATATGTCATCAATAAAAATGATCACGAATTTATCCAGATATGGCTTGCACACCCGATTCATCAGATCTATGAATACCACCGGTGCGTTGGTCAGTCCAAACGACATCACTTGAAACTCATAGTGATCGTAGCATGTCCTGAACGCCGTCTTTGGAATGTCTTCCTCTCGAACTCTGAGTTGGTGATAACCAGATCTCAGGTCGATCTTAGAGTAGACTCTTGACCCTTGTAACTGATCAAATAAGTCGTCGATTCTTAGAAGTGGGTATCGGTTCTTCACAGTAAGCTTGTTCAGTTCACGGTAATTGATACACATCCAAAAAGATCCATTTTTATTTTTGACAAACAAGACCGGGGCTCCCCAGGGTGAGGAACTTGGTCTCGTAAACCCTTTGTGATGTGTTTCAAAAGCTTTAAATTTATAATGACTGAAAATACCAATTTTATTATAGGGAACACACGGGTAAAAGTATAACCCACGTATGTAGTATAATCTTTTTAGTTAAGACCAGGTCATCTACAGGGATTTGAGTAGTATTCAAATAATCAGAAGAGAATAGACTTTAACAGTTTTCTAAATAACTTTTTACCAGTGATAATAAAGATGACTACTCGGATAGTTGAAAATAATTCATAAGTGTTGGAAATGATTAAGACCTCGAAGATGGAACATTTAACTTATAAAAAGGATTTCTCGTCAGAAAACATTTTCACAAATTAACTTAATTAACTCAAGACTTATATTTAGTAGACTAGACCAAATGTGTCACCCAAATAGTTTAGTTACTTATTATATCAAAGCTTATTTTGTTTATTAATTTACGAAAATGGATTTCTCGACACAGACGTTAAAGACCATAGACAAATCTTTAAAAGCACATAAATTATAACGGGTCTTTCGACCTATACCGATATGATTGTATAATCTAAGTTGATAAGCAAAAACCGATAAGATAGGATATAACAGGATTGCAACATAAGCTTGAGATTAATGAGATCATGATCATACCAAACACTTATTCATTATCATAACATCACCGAGTAGTCATGAGAGATTTAGCCTCTCATGGCTAAGGAGTTCATAACATAACTTGCTTTAATAACAAACTTCATTATTTAAACTAGTATGATGCTCTTCGTCGTTCTTGATTGTTTGATCTTGATTCTTCCAAGGATATGGTGTTTATGCTTGGAGAATAGCTTTGTGTGTGAGAAGATAGAAGAATGTGTGAGAGAAATGGGATTATTTTTTGATGGGATGAAATGGAATGAAACTCGGCCTCTATTTATAGGCTGAGTGAGGGGTGAAAGTGCGGCGCACAAAGGATTTTGTACGGCGTACTTGGTGATTAAATGCGAGGGGAATTAATTGTTTAGTGAAGAAGTGCGGCGCACTAAAGAATTTGTGCGGCGTACTTAGGGTATTAATGCAATAGCATTTAAGTCTTCATTTATTCTTCATTGTCAGATAGAAAGTGCGGCGCACAAAGGAAATTATGCGGCGTACTTGTGGAGTTAATGCGTTCAATTGATTAAGTCTTTAATTCCATTTACTTGAGGAGAAGTGCGATGTACAAAGGATAAGTGCGGCGCACATTTGCACTCTTGAGCTTGATTCTTTATCTTTTCTTGTATATAGTGTTCTCGAAGTGTATAAGTACTCGATCTTTGTTGCGTTTAAGCTCGGGATATCTTCAAGTGAACCTACACATATTTTATGCTTATTAAGTATTAAAAGTTCACGAGAAATGGTTAAATATATACGAATAACGCCACCGAAAACATGTATAATTTAGGAGTTATCAAATCCCTCCACACTCTGCTGTTGCTTGCCCTCAAGCAATCTGAACAAGAAAATAAAATCATTTATCATGACGTGGAGAAAATTTGGATTTTACAGGTTTAGATAACTTTTCAGGCATTGACATATAACTAAGCACCTCACATAGGTGGATATGTTTGATTTAGAATTCACTCAGATCACTCAGATAGGGTTTATATATATCTGTGAAGACACTCAATTTGCACAGTAATAATCTAGACATCTACCATAGGCTTGTACTTGACACATAAACCCGACCGATGGGTGGAACTTGATACTGAAGCGGGAGCATATACTAATCTTCATATGCCGGAACTTAAGCCTTTATTTCTTTGAACTTCTATATATATATATATATATATATATATATTCTCTTTTTTAAGATCACATATAATAACAACTAAGGCTTGGCACAGAACTTCATCTTTTAACTTTAACTTCTTACTTAGGTCTTTCAGCAACTTGGCACTAAATGGAGTGCTTATAAGAACAAAGACTTGCGGGATTCATAACATATGATTAATCAGGATTCGGTCTAGTAAATGATGATCAAGCACAAGTTCCAAAGCTTCTAAATTACCGGCTCACTCATAATAATTATCAACCAATACCATTGTTCCAGAAAAGGCGACAAAACCACATATACACATCCATAACGATGGAATAGATACATATGATTGCTCATTCCTTAACTCAAACAAGCTAAAGGCATCAATTATCTTGGGTACCAAAGGTGGGTACCCGACTATTCTAAAGGCTTATAATTCTCACAATTTTGTGAACTGATTTTGTGCTAGGTAAAATGACAATCCGGTTGGATTTGCCTTACTAAGAGCATTTTTTTAATTTTGAAAGCGTATATATATTTAAGATTTTTGTTTTTGAAAGTATCATTTGGTAAAAAAAATTGGCAGGGCAAACATGGAGGGATATAATTAATTTTTCCTATTTGGCTCCCCTCCACACTTAAGTTGAACATTGCCCTCAATGTGATAACTGATAATAGAGATAAAATAAGGAAAATTAAGGGAAAACGGTACTTCCCGGGGCATAGAGATATATAGCTGCGAGAGAGCTATCCTTGAGCAGACTTTATAATTTTCCAAATCTTAAAGCTATATTACCTGCATAAAAGTAAACACACAAAAGCATAAAAAAATGATTTTTGTTGTTTTTTTAGAAAATAAATAAAGGATATAAGCGAAATAATGGAGGATGGACTCCTCCACAATTAAGTAAAGCACGGGTTGCCTCCCGAGAAGCGCTTAATTTTTAAGAGAGTCGTTAGCTAGACTCGAACTTGGTGAGCCATTCTTTGGGAAAGAAGGGAGTAATTGCTTCCCTTTGGTCATTATAATCTTCTTCTTCATGATATAGTTTGAGTCAATGGCCATTAACAATAAATGTTTTTCCATCCTTTCCATAGAGTTCAACATATCCGGATGGATATTGATGTTTTACTACGTATGGTTTTAGCCAACGAGATCTGAGTTTCGGCTGTTTGAATTTATACTTGCAGTGAAAGAGCAGAACCTTGTTTTCATGTTTGAATTCTTTTCTCATTCTTAGTTTTCTATCATGCCAGACTTTGGTTCTTGCTTTGCATAATCGACAGTTTTCATAGGCTTGATGTCTAAGTTCATCTAATTCGTGTAACTGAAACATTCGTTTTTCACCAGCAGCGATCAGATTTGGATTTCAATTCTTCAAGGCCCAGTATGCACGGTGTTCAATTTCAAATGGTAAGTGACACTTCTTTCTATATATGAGTTTATAGGGTGTGGTATTGGTAGGTGTTTTGTAAGCACTGCGAAAAGCCCACAAAGCGTCATCAAGTTTTCTTGACCAAATAGCAGGATTGTCTTTAACAGTCTTTTTAAGAATTCTTTTAAAAGCTCTGTTCATGTTTTCAACTTGACCACTAGTTTGAGGGTGATATGATGTAGAGAAACGGTGGTTAACTCCATATATTTTCATAGTTTTTTTCATTATTTTGTTGCAGAAGTGAGTACCTCGGTCGCTGATTAGAGCTTTGGGCATTCCAAAATGGCAGAATAGTTTCTTTAGGAAAGTGATAACCACTCGGGCATCATTGGTTGGTAAAGCTTGAGCTTCGGCCCATTTAGATACGTAATCAATAGCGACAAGAATGTATTCAAATTTATGCGATTTTAGGAATGGTCTCATAAAGTCAATACCCCATATATCGAAAACTTCACATACTTGAATGTTGTTTAAGGGCATCTTATCACGTTTTGATATATTTCCCATCTTTTGGCATGCTTCGCAAAGTTGAACTAGAGTATGAGCTTCTTTTATGATTGTCGGCCAGTAAAATCTTGAATTTAGGACTTTTTTAGCGGTTACATTTGGTCCATAATGTCCACCGGTTGGTCTGTGGTGACATTGATCTAAGATTGTTTGGGTTTTTGGTCCGGATACACAACGTCTAATCATTCTGTCAGAACATACTTTGAAGAGGTAGGGTTCTTCCCAGAAGTAATGTTTGAGGCCAGAGAAGAATTTGTTCTTTTGTTGGTACATCATCCCTTTTGGTATAATATCAGCTACCAAGTAGTTTGCAAAATTTGCGAACCATGGTTCATTTCTGGTGTTGATGTCTATAAGGGTCTCTCCAGGAAAGTTATCATCCACTTCACTGTCATCACTTGACTCGTCATTTTCAATTCGGGACAAGTGGCCGGCAGCGACATTTTCTATTCCTTTTTTATCCTTGATTTCTATGTCGAATTCTTGTAAGAGTAGTATCCAACGAATAAGACGTGGTTTAGCATCTTGTTTCTTGAATAAATGCTTAAGAGCTGAATGATCGGTATGAACAATAGTTTTTGATAGAATAAGATAGGATCTGAATTTATCGAATGCAAAAACTACAGCCATAAGTTCTTATTCGGTTACGGTGTATTTTTGTTGAGCGGGATTTAGAGTTTTGCTTGCGAAGTAGATTGGGTGAAAGTTTTTACCATCTTTTTTACCTAAGATAGCTCCAACTGGGAAATCACTTGCATCACACATAAGTTCAAACGGAAGATTTCAGTTTGGGCTTACGATCACAGGAGCACATGTGAGTTTCGCTTTCAATAATTCGAATGCTTTTTGACATTCATCGTCGAATTCAAATGGAGTATCTTTTTCAAGCAGCTTTGTTAGAGGTCGGGTTCAAAAAAACTTTAATGAAACGTCGTTAAAAACCGGCATGTCCAAGAAAGCTTCTAACACCTTTGATATTAGTAGAGGGTGGAAGTTTTGAGATTACGTTGATTTTTTCTTTGTCAACTTCAAGTTCTGCGCTAGACACCTTATGTCCAAGCACAATTCCTTCTTTGACCATGAAGTGACATTTTTCCTAATTAAGGACAAGATGAGCATCTTTACAACGCTAGAGCATTTTATCGAGGTTGTTTAAGCATTTGTTGAAAGAGTCGATTTTGGTATGTGCTTAATTACACATACCTTTTTCCATTAAAAACGGACTTAAATGACCAAAAACAGACAAAAACTGCCAAATATATGTTTGTTTTGCATTTGTATTGTGCAGGAAATGGATATCACACAAAAGGACAAAAAACAAAGCCAAAAATGACAAAACTAAGCACGGAATGGAAAAGACAAAGTCAAATCAAAGCCAAAGTCAACCCCGACAAAGTCAAGTCAAAGTCAAAGTCAAAGCAAAGTCAAATACAACTTCAAGGGCTAAATCTGCCAAGCCCTTAAAGTTATGCATCA
>BQNB010029895.1:9519-27588 GCA_026074375.1 Tanacetum coccineum
CTCGTTATCCTGACATATCATCAATTTGATAGCGAAAGGGGATCTTAGGGAGTTTAGTGATATAGGAGCATGGTATGCCATAGAGGATTGTGCCCAATATGATAAAAAAATGTAGCGACCCAACAAGCACTATTTTTGATAAAACAATAGCAAATCCAAATGCTCAAATAGTTAGGGATGATATGGTTAGGGTACATGTACCTAGGTGCATGGCATAGTTAGATTATGATGAGCATGTAGATAGCCTAAGTACGATGGATAATGAGGTAGGAGTTACAAGCCTTGAGAATACCACACAAACCCTACCGTTATTTGAGGAATACACACCGCTCGTGACTTACCCGGAAGAAGTATAAAACACTTTAGGAACCCTGATAGAGGTAGAACCTTTGAACGAAACAAAACTAGAGGAAGTAGGCTTGAATTGTAATCACAACACTCCTTTTAGTTCTAGGGAAGTTCCTAGTTTTGATGGACCGGAGCCTCAACCTTTACTCAATAGTCCATCCTTAGATGTAAGTCTAGGAGACGTAATAGGCCCTGAACCACCCATCAAACCACATAATCCAGGTAGTTCTAGGATGAAGGTAGTAGATTATTTAACAACTCAAACACCGCCTTCACCTCACGTGGAAAATTCCCATCCTAAGGGTGTGTACAGTTATTATAACCCATGTATAGATGACCCTAAGAGACATTATGGATTTAGACCGGGTTTATTAGGAAAAAGTGTATCCCTAGGTGTTGATATTTCAAATTGGGAGATGTTTGATGGTGATTAGGGATTAGAATCTAAGGAAGTTTCTCCTCTAGGAGAAGAACTTAGTTTATTTGATAGGCCAAATAAAGTAGAGAGAGGTAGAATTCTAGAAGCACACCGTTTAGAGTCTATTCTTCAACAACAAATTTCTCAATGTATGGCTCCTTCTTATCACGATGGTATGTACCATTACTATCACCCGCACTTCAACTCAAGTGTAGGGGAACCCTCCCCTTTATCTGTTAAATAAGGGTAGACTCAGGCTAGTGACTCGAACAAAAACAAGCTCTTTTTATGAGGCAACCCAATTTTACTTTTTCCACACATTAGGAGTGTTATGTGTTTTATTCTTTTCATTTTATTCTATTTGTAATCATACTTTGTTTTGTTTTTAATCTCGTCTTAATTTCAATCAAAGGTATTTTGCAAATAAGAAGTGTAGGGGAATCTATCCGGTTTTTGAACCAAGTTCAAGCATGTTAAATAATTTGTTTAGATTAATTCGCGTCAGTTTCGAGTCATATGAGTAAATTGTCAAATCTCAGGTTTTATGCAGCCATTTGTACAGGAATTAACTTATGGAATCAAGTGCAGGAAATTTTTCATCAAAAACAAAAATTTCGTTTTCACATAACGTAGAGACGGCGTCACGATTTACACGCGACGCCGTCACCATGACACTTGTAACGGGGTCAGGATTTTCCTGACGGCGTCAAACGCCCAGGTCCAGAAAACTTAAAGTTTTTAATTATTTTTGAAAATAAAACTTGTACAACATTTAAAATATGTACTCTTCTGTTATAAACCTGCAAAACCAATGAGTTTGACAATTCTCTCATCCTATCTTTACTGCTTTATCGAGTCAAACCCTAAATTCATATTGTATATTTGTGTATCGCACATTTTATGCGGTGTAATTGTATTTGTCTTTGATTACATGTTATATTTGATGAGAAAAAGCTTGGAAGTTCTTAGGAAGTTTCATTGGACAATTCTTGGATGACGATTTAACCAGTTATCGCATGTTTCTTCTCCATTATTGAGCAAACCAGGGGAGTACTAGTTTCTTTTCCTTGTTTTCTTTTCCCTTTAATTCGTTTTTACGGGTACTTCTATAGAACATTGGGGACAATGTTCAACTTAAGTGTAGGGGGAAAATAAGCCTTAGAAACTATTCTTTCATTTGCCATTTGCTTTGTCCTTAAAATGATGGGTAATATATCAAAACATAGCATAAGAGGTAATTTTGACCCAAATTTAATTTTTTTATGACACATACCGACGAAAACCGAGTATTAATAGCGTCTCATGGATAGGAATTTATATTACTAGCACAAAAACCCTCAAATTCCACCCCCAAAATGTGAGGTTCGCCCTTAGATATTATACCTTTAGCTTGTTCGAGTTAAGGAGTGAGCAATCATGTGTGTCTATTCCGTCGTTACGGATGTGTATGCGTGGTTTTGTCGCCTTTTCTGGAACATTGGTATTGGTTACTTTAGGATTATAAGAGTGTACCAGTAGTATATTAAATTCTAGAACTTGTTTTTGTGATGCATCCCGAGACCGCATAGTAAGTATTAGGATTTGCTTGATAAGAGGCATTAGGATTAACCCATGTTTTAAACCTGTAATTGTTATGATGGTCACATCGATCATATAACTATCCCACACCCTTGCCATGCACTCATTTTTAGTGCAGGATACCCCTAGTACAACCCTCCGAGCCTATCCTTTTTCACGGTTCTCGTAATTTTCTGGTTAAGCCGGACTATTAATGAAGAGCATTGTTAACCCAATCATTACACCCAAATCGCCTTAGCCTACCTTGTATGTACTCGCTTTTAGTATATTATTGTTTTAACCCAAGTTAATTAGTTGAGTATACGGTGCTAAGTCTTATCCTTTGTAAATACTGTTTTAGGACGATTGGGATTCATGGTAGTATTTATTTCCCGGAAGAATGGGGAAGAAAAGTTAAGTCAATACCCCCATATGTTTGTTAGATGATCTCCATGTTATATTGACCCACCTCAATACGGGTCACTAGTTGGATTGTAAATATTGAGTATGTAAAAGCTCAAGTGTAGGGGTATGTGTTATAAACCCTAAGTTATGATGTATTACATTTGGAAAAAAATAGAAAAGAAAAAGAAAGAGATTGATGTAGAGTTGTGTAGAGTTTGTATATCTTCGTCTGAGTCTTGGCTTAGCAACCAAACCAGCGTGTATTCGTATAAATAATTAGCTAACCCTTCCACTCCAAATTCACCCAAAGCCACCCAAATGTATCCCATCCGTTTTCGTTTCCATTATATGTTATCTTACACCTACACCCCACAACCCTTTAAAAGACCTCTTAGATAGTAATGAATAATTTATATGCTATGACAGGTAATGAATGTTGATTTTATATGCTATGACAGGTAATGAGTGTTGATTTTCCGTTTCCCCTTTATGTTATAATTTATTATACACCCGAGTGAAAGAGAGAATCCCAAACACTTATGTGAGGTGCTAGTATATACTTTCCGTGCTTTTAATTACAAGGTCTAGAAGGTTGTGTTGTAAAATACTTTTTAAGAGTAGGTAAAATGACCATCATATTGCTATTGTCTAGGTAGAAAAGCCCATTTGCTTGAGGACAAGCAAAAACTAAGTGTAGGGGTATTTGATGAGGTGTCATTTTATACACTTTTTCGGGGTCGTTTAACCTCCTAAATCGTGCATTTATGCCCAAAATAGGTACTTAATCGTTCCTTTTCAGGTATTCAGCATTTGGAAGGCATTTGGAGGAAATACACGTGACTTGGGCTCATTTGGAAAAGAAACGGACAAGACTACGGACCTACACCAACATCTCAAGAATTTCTACTCAGAGGCAGGAGACGGCGTCACAGATTACACGTGACGCCGTTACAATCCATACCAAGACGGCGTCACAAGATCTCAAGACGGCGTCAGAATGCACGACCCAACCCATTATCTAGAATATTCTATTCATGACGGCATCACGATTAAAACGCGACACCGTCACAACGATTTTCCTATATATACAAACCCAAAATTAGGGTTTTAAGTGTGTAACTTTAGAGTAAAAGAAAGGGACGAACCCTAGTTCGTTTAGCAGTTGTTCGGGATGATGTTAGGGCCTCAAAACCCTATTGTACTTCCTTTAATTCATGTTTTAATCAAGTAAGACTATCTTAATCATTCAATATGTCTTGTTGTGTGATTCTTATCTGTTCTTGCTTTATCTTTAACATGCTTGGCTAAACCTTCTATTGTGTTTATTTATGATTGTATGAAACCTAGGATGTAGATCTTAGTGGTGTTGCTTCTTGTGATGAATATGCATGTTAGGTCTTAGAAAACCAGCTTTTGTCTGTATCGCTGTTGATATGTCTAGGAAAACATGATTGTGTAGAAAGGATACCATCGGGTAACAGTCTTCATACTACCTTGCCCCTTATATGGTTGATCCACTCTTAATATATTTCAAATGCATTTAATATACTCTTAGGGGCCTTGTAATAGTCTTCATACTACCTTACTTGTGCGTTGCCTTAACGGAATATTAAATAGACGGCGGGTTCGTGTAATTCGTTCATGACTTAGGAAATAATTACATAGATCATCACAAGTGTGACAAAGCAACAACACTAGGAGAAGCAATCTAGGGAGTAATACATGATTAAATAAACACAATCTTTTATTATATTGTTATCACCAGTAGCTTAGTTTATTATTTAGTTTAATAGCTAAAACCAACCAAACCTCTCAAACATATGATTTACTGCTTTCATAAAATATAAAAACACAAAAATAATCTTCTCTCAACCCTTAGAATTTTGTTAGACCGTGATCAAGCCTTCCCAACCTATTCCCCTAGAGAACGATAACAACCCCCGAGTTTTGCCTATACTACATTACAACGATTAGGTACACTGCCTAGGGAGTTGTAAAACTTCTTGTAGAAGTCCCTTACGACAACCGCAACACTTTATCATCCTTAGTTATTTCACTATCATCTTTCATAAATAAAACTTTACACTTATTGTCACAAATTTGACCGACACTAAGTAAATTAAAAGCTAAGTTATCTACATGTTCTACGTTTGATATAGTAAGAGAATCGTTAGAGACCGTACCTTTGCTAATGATTTTTCCATTTAAGTTACTTCCAAAAATTACATTACCTTCGTCGTATGCTTTGTAAGTTGAGAAGAGACTTTTGTTTCCCATCATATGTTTGGATCAACCGCTATCTTTAATCCATTCGTCTGGCTCCAAGCCAATTCTTAAGCATACCTATTAAAACAAATACAAACTTAAGCGCTTGGTCCCCGATATCTCATGGGTCCAAAAATGTTAGTGTGTACATCCCTTGCATTTGTTACATTTGGTTGGGATATTAAAATGGGATACAATTTCCCATATGCATGTAACCTTGAGTTTGATTATTATTCCAATTCATGGGATCATGGTTTTAATAAATTGGTCTACTAGAATTTCTTATAGGTTGAGGTGTGTTGTATCTTGGTTGAGAAGAATTATTTCTTCTAGGTGGAGGTGTTTTAGATCTAGACTCAGTTTTTACAAATCCTAAACCATTCTTAAGAGATGGTTTGAGAGGCGGTCTTTTGGAATTTTCGATGTTCTTATGTATTAGCTTCTTTCTAACAATTACAAAAATGTGTTCTGCCACTTTTTGGCTGGTCGACGGATCGACGGATCCAGGCGTGGTGGATCCGTCTGCCTTTATGGTGGATCCGTCACCTTCCAAAACAGCAGCCGACCCAACAAAACTCATTCGTTTTGTTTCGCTTGTTGACGCTTTATTCTTATCAAACCGTAAACCTACTTTACTACTCGGTGACCTTTGAACATTAAGCATTTCATTTAGTGAATTAGAACTTTGATCGAATTTAACAAATTTGACTTGAGTTTCTTTAAGTTTAGCGTTTTCTAAATGAAGATGTTGACATGACTCACAACCAATGTCGACTTCTTTGTTTCTCTCAAGTTTCTTAATTTTCTATTTCAACTCTAAAGTTTCTTTTTCTAAAAGCTCTCTTTTAGTTTTCAAAATTTTATTTTTGTTGATGATTTTTAAGCTAATCTTTCATAAGTTATTATAATTAATTTGCATACTATCATTATCTAAAGAAGAAGCATTATCAATGAAAAGAGTCAAGAGTTACCTAATTTGACGGTTAAGCCATGAGACAAGTTTCTTCGTTGGTTTATCCTCGGATTCATTTTCGCTGTCACTCCAAGAACCTCCAACAACTACTTTTGTTCCTTGTTCAGTGGAGGCTTTGGGCATTCGCCAATGAGATGATTCAGATCACCGCATCTAAAGCATTTTCTATCACTCTTTCCTTTCTTATTATCCCTTTTATGAAATGACTTCTTCTCCTCTCGTGGTTGTCTAACAAATCTATTATTCCTTCTAAAGAACTTTTTAAAGTTCCTTACGGCCATAGCATATTCTTCGTCATCGCTTCCGAATGTCAAAGTTTCATCATCACTAGACTCTTTCTTAGCTTTTAATACAATGGAATTGACCCTTTTCTTTTTTGCCTTTGTAAATTTCGGAATCCTTTTCCATGATTACTTTATATACTTTGAGATTACCGATGAGCTCGTCTAGAGCTAGTGATGACAAATCTTTCGATTCTTCAATCGTCGTGACCTTTACTCTCTATTTTGGATGTAGAGCCCTAAGAAACTTTCTAACATAGTTCTTGCTAGAAAAACCTTCATCAAGTGCTTTAAGACTAGTAATAATAGTGTTAAATCTAGCAAAACCGCTATCAATAGATTATTCTTTAAGGATAGTAAATTCTTCATATTGTTGAACAAGAAGATCAATTTTACTATCCTTGATTTGGCTATTACCTTGATGTGTGATTAACAATGATTTTTAAATTTCTTTAGCCGTTTTACACATAAAAATTCTTTCATATTCCTTTTTAGGTAAAGCATTATAAAGAACCATTTTAGCCTCGTTATTTTTAGCAAGTTTCTTTTTAAGATCATTAATGATGTGCGGGTGATTGCAAACTAAAGTTTTACAACCCTCCTAAGCAGTGTACCTAACCATTGTAGTGTAGTATAGGCAAGACTCAGGGGGGGTTATTATCATTCACTAGGGGAATAGTTTGGGTAGGCTCGAATCATATGGTTACTTAAGGTCTAGAGGTTGAAAGAAGATTATTTTTTGTATTTTATATTTTATGAAAGCAAGTAAAATCTTAGGTTTTGAAGGGGTTTGTTTTAAACTAATTAAACTACTCCTAAATCAAATCTAATTGCAAGAAATTAAAGGTTGAGGAAAACTCTTATTGTTTAACAAGTGTGTTTGCCTAATCATGCACTACTCCGTAGTTGTCGTCTCTTATTTTATCACCCATCACCCTCGTAATGGAATATGTAAGTATTTAATAAATTAAACACTTAACTCAGAATCAACCCAAATGGCAAGGTAGTATGAAGACTATTGCGTGAGTATCATTTAACCTAGCCTCGTTTCCCTAAACGTCTATGCTAATGCAATATTTTATTGCTAGTTTTCTAAAGCCTGACGCGTATATCATTAACAAGAGGCAATAATTCAAGACAAACAACTAGGTTTCATGCAATCATAAGCAAACATAAATTATATTTAGCCAAGCATGTTTATTAAAAGAGAAGAACAATTAATCAAACAATACATGGACATATTGAAAGATTAAAGGGATAAAGGATATTTACTTCAATAAATCATGGAGTAATGATAATTACAATAGGGTTAGAAACCCTAAAACGCCTAAGAACAACTGCTATGAAGTATAAAATCATTCCTCCAAGTTTTCCTCTTTTAAAACACAAAAATTAGGAGCAACCAGTATTAACTGTGAAGGCAGAATTAACTCGAAATCGACCAGTATTAATCTTGTGAGACCAAAATTAACTCGAACAGTATTAAATATTTTACCAAAAATTGTTTCGAACATACTTAACCTTATACTATTGAATCCCACGACAAATATAAACAAACAGACTCATAATTTAGTCAACATTGTTGTGGACGTCCAAAAATTATGCATCCATATTCCATGACTCCCATAATATTCGTAAATTAGCAGTTATCCAAATAAAAATATGACGTACCTCTTGTTGACTTTGTTTGATACCACCTCTTTGATAATTAAACACCACACATCGAAAACCTATCGACAGTATCAATATTAAAAGGTAGTACAATCTGTTTGTGAATCCAATAACATAATTCCTTGAAGAATCCTGCGTCCAAAGAATAAAAAACAAATATATAGATCCACATGTATATCCAATACTCAGCCATCATTGTCTCGGTACCAATTCTTACACACAAACCGTACTGTAAACTATCCATCTGTCGTTGTCAACCAAGGTCCCACAACATAATTCACATTTGAAATATATTTTGACCATCCAACATACATGTCCCTCACAAAAATTCACTTTTCTTCTGACTCACTCTCCTAATCATGTACACACTTTGACCGAACTTGAAATAAAAACTTGTCACGGTATCATTTAAATACGTAAACGAATACTTCTTTGTCAGCAATATTCAAAAAATCATAACCTTTAATTCAAAAAACTTATCTTGTCAATCGCTTCGGCATATTGTGTAGATAATGAGTAAACTGACCTTCCAGTCCCAATTTCGCGACGCCCAACATTAACGAACGAATTTGTCATCGTTTACCACAGCTGTCCCAAAAAAAGACGAACATAAAAACCCTAAATGAATTTTAGGTTTCTTCTCCTTACATTCTTTCGACCATAAAACCGTTGAATCCAAGATACAGAGCCACCCGCATCTGATACCAAATTAAACCACGATCTAGCACATCTAGATCAGTAATATGATAAGCAACAATGGAAATTGAATAAGAAACAATATTACAAAACAGGTTTCTATAATCACTTACCCCTAGATCAAATGATCTTGGGATAGCAACTATGATAACTATTAGACCCATTGAGAGAGATCTAATTCTATTCTGGATTGATTCTAAACCAACGCCCACCTCATCTATAGAACTAGGAGGCAGGTTTACAATAAAACCTAGCATTACATAGAAAGCTAACTACAATATTACATCTTAATCCTTGTTGTTTCTCATTCTTAATGTCGCAATAAGGTTTTGTAATCATACAAATCATAAATCCCACATAAAAGTGTTGTCATCACTAGACTCTTCTTAGCATTTACGGCAAAAGATTTGACCCTTTTCTTTTTACCACACACACACACACAAATTTTAGATGTGTGGGGGGTGGTTCATGACAACTTCATGTACTTTTAAATTACCGATGAACTCGTCTAGAGCTAAGATGACAAATATTTCGATTCTTCAATCACCGTGATCTTTGCTCTTCCATTTTGATGAAAGCCTAAAGAAACTTCCTAACATAGTTCTTGCTAGAAAAACCTTCATCAAGTGCTTTTAGACTAGTCATAATAGTATTAAATCTAGCAAAACCGCTATCAATAAATTCTTCTTCAAGGATAGTAATTTGTTCATATTGTTAAATAAGAAGATAAATTTTATTATCCTTTACTTGCTAATCTTGATGTGTGATTTAAACACGTTTGCCAATATCTTTAGCTGTTTTACCTATATTAATTCTTTCATATTCCTTTAAGGTAAAGCAATATAAAAGCTATTTTAGCTCATTAATTTTAGCAAAGTTTTCCTTTTTAGATTATCGGTTTGTTCTTCAAAAGGAAAAAATATCTAAACCTTGTAGAACTTTGTTTTGGCAACCATGGAAAATCACCATGTCATGAGATAATATGTCAAAGATCTAAACTTTTGCTTCTCATAAGTTAAAAACCTATTGTTCATATATAAATAATCGCTTTCGAAAAATGGTGGTCTTTACATAGATTGCCCTTTTAGATATTTATCGGAATCCATAGATCGATTCAAGCTATAATGCACAATATACGTTAAAGATCTTGGGTGACCTTTGCTTTTGATACCAATTATCAAGGTTACAAAAATCATGAATCATTAGCCGGGCGGTCAACCACCTTGTAGCTTGTAATCGGTCAAGGCGGGGTTATTCGGCGATTAATCAGATTGCCATTTTTGGCAAAATTTAGGTATTTCTGACAAGTTTTGTGTATTTGCCCATCAAGTTTTAGTATATTATTGGCAATTTTTTTCTTCAAAAAAACAACTGTGTAGAGTAGATAAAACATTTAAAAATATAAGTGCCCAAACAAGTTTACAGTGATTTTAGGTACTTTCGACAGAGTTAAAAGGTTTCCGGGCAAGTTTGACCAATCGTTGATCGCCGTGGACCACGGTACCCTAATTGAATAGACCCAGTACATTAATCGGCAAGGTTGGTGGCCTTGTAGCATCTAATCGGTGATTAATCAGCCTTGTAGACCTTGTTTTGCAACACTGCCAATTATAGAAACTAGAAGGGGGTTGAATAATTTTTACCGTTTTAAAAAAATAAAACTTAGATTGTCTACTTATGTGAAATCAATAGATATACACGTATGTATATGATAGCGATGTAATAAGTAAGTAAGTAAATGCGGAATGTAAATAAGTAAAGATAGGAAAGATCAAACCAAAGACACGATGATTTATAGTGGTTCGGCTACGAAGCTTCTCTTCGCTCTACTCCACTCCCCGAGTACCAAACTTGAGAGTTTTCTTCACTATGTCAACAAGCTCCCTTTAGCCGGAGAAAACCGTACACGTCGCTTACACTTTTTCTGGTACTAAGCTAAATACTGAGTTCTACTTCGAGATAGAACCAATCTAACACACTATATATTTTAAGGCCTAAAATATAAACCTATCATACACATATGATAACACAAGACAACTAGATGAATGTGGATAAATATCACAAGTGTGATGACTCAACTAAACTAATAAAACTTGAAGCTTGAAGTCTTCTTTATGTTCTTCACTAAAGAGTGTAATGATTTGATCACTTGTAATGGATTATATAAAAAGTTATAAAGATCGTAAGAATGTGTGAGAAAAAATAAATATTAAAGAAAATATGAAAAAGGGAAAAGCAAAAGAGAACATTTGGTTCTATTTATAGTTAAATTTGAAATTCAAAATCTGGCCCAAGCTGACAGCTACACGGATCCACCGTATCCTGGATCCGTCATCAATTGTGGTGGATCCATGTGTAGCAGTGATGAGGTGTTATTACATATACTTTTTCGGGGTCGTGTAACCCCCTAAATCGTGTGTTTATGCCCAAAATAGGTACTTAATCGTTCCTTTTCAGGTATTTTGTATTTGGAAGGCAGTTGAAGAAATACACTATTTGGCCATTTGGAGAAGAAACGGACAAGACTGCGGACCTACACCAACAGTGCTCAAGAATTTCTCCTCAAAAGCTGGAGACAGCGTCACAGATTACACGTGACGCCGTCACAACGATATCCAAGACGGCGTTACAATATCTTAAACGGCGTCAGATTGTAGAAAAAAAAGCGACTCCAACCATTATCTAGAATAAATCTTATCACGCGGGATCACGAATAAAAACGCACGCTGTGCAGTATTTTCCCATATATACAAACCCGCAATTAGGGTTTAGGTGTGTAAATTTAGAATCAAAAAGAGGGTAACGAACCCTAGGTTTTCGATAGCAGCTGTTAAGGACGATTTTTAGGCCTTAAACCCTATTGTACTTCCTTCAGATCATGTTCTAAAATCAGAGTAAGACTCTTTTAAACATTCAATATGTCCCCTTGTTGTGTGATTCTTATCAGTTTATTGCCTCTATCTAATAACTTGTTTGGCTAAACCTTCTATTGTTTTATTTATGATTTTGTATGAAACCTAGATTAGATCTTAGTGTGTTGCTTCTTGTGATGAATAGTATGTTAGATCTTAGAAACAATCATTTGTCTTGATCGCTATTGATATGCCTAGTGAAAACATGATTGTGTAAAAGGGATGACAATCGGGTAACCAGTTTTCATACTACCTTGCCCCCTATAAGGGGATAGGCTAACTATGATAACCAGTTAGACTCTCATTGAGAAGGATCTAATTTCTAATTCTTGATAGATTCAAACCATAAAAAAAAAGACGCCCCAACCTCTCTTCATAACTAGAAGAGGCAGGGTTTTACAATAAAACCTAGCTTACATAAAAGCTAACTACAATATAATCTTAAGTCCTTGTTGTTTCTTCATTCTTCAATGTCGCATATAAGGTTTTGTAATCATCAAATCATAATTCCCAACATCAAAGTTTTGTCATCACTAGACTCTTTCTTAGCTTTTAAGGCAATAGACTTGACCCTTTTCTTTTTACCTTTGTAAAATTTAGATTTTTTTTCATGACTACATCATTTACATTTAAATTAACCGATGAACTCGTCTAAGCTAGTGATGACAAATATTATCGATTCTTCAATCACCGTGATCTTTGCTCTCCAAATTAGGATGTAGAGCACGTAAGAAACTTCCTACAAAGTTCTTGCAAGAAAAAACCTTCATCAAGTGCTTTTTTAGACTAGTCCATAACAGTATTAAATCTAGGCAAAACCCTATCAATAAATTCTCTACAAGATAGTAATTTGTTCAAATTTGTTAAATAAGAAGAAAAATTTTATTATCCTTTACTTGGCTATTACCTTGAATGTGTGATTAATCTACGATGCCAAATATCTTTACTGTATTACCATATAATTAATCTTTCATATTCCTTTTAGGTAAAGACATTATAAAAGCTAATTTATCTCATTAATTTTACAAGTATCTTTTTAGATAACGTTTTGTTTCTTCAAAAGGAACTATATCTAAACCTTTGGTAACTTTGTTTTTGGCAACCAGTGGAAAATCACCATTCATGATAATATGTCAAAGATCTAAATCTTTTGCTTTCACATAAGTTTAAAACCTATTTTTCCAATATATAAAATAATCGCTTTCGAAAAATGGTGGTCTTTACATAGATTACCCTTTTAGATATTTATCGGAATCCATAGATCGATTCAAGCTATATGCCATATACGTTAAAGATCTTGGGTCTTCTAGTAGAGTTGCATTCTTGTCCCGTTACTTCCTAAATTGAGTCCAAAGCATGCATATTTCCTCCAAGTGCTTCCCAAATGCTAAAATCACAAAAGAAACGATTAAACACAATAAATGGAGATATTTGCATCAATTCGGGGGTTGAATGACCCTGCAAAGTGTATAAAATTACACCTCATCAATCACTTTGTTCTTCAAAAGGAACTACTTCTAAAACTTTAGTAACTTCATTGTTGGAAACCAGTGGAAAATCACCATTAATGATAATATGCCAAAGATTTAAATCTTTTGATTTCACATAAGTTTCAAATCTATTTTTCCAATAAATAAAACTATCACTTTCAAAAAGTGGTGGTCTTTGCATAGATTTCCCTTCTAGATATTTATCAAAATCCATATATCGATTCAAGCTTTAATGTATAATATACTTTAAAGATCTTGGGTGACCTTGGCTCCTGATACCAATTGAATAGTTTTTATCATTTTAAAAATTAACACTTAGATTGTCTAATTATGTGAATTCAATAGATATATATGTATGTATATGATGGCGACACAATAAATAAATAAGTAAATACAAAATATAAACATGTAAAGATAAGAAAGGTCAAACCAAAGACAAGATAATTTATAGTGGTTCGGCTACGAAGCTCCTCTTCGCCCTACTCCACTCCCGAGTTCCCAACTCAAGAGTTTTCTTTACTATGTCAACAAGCTCCCTTTAGGCGGAGAAAACAGTACACGTCGTTTACATTTTTTCCGGTATTAAGCTAAATACTAAGTTCTCCTTCAAGATAGAACCAATCTGACACACTACGTATTTTAAGGCCTAAAATACTAATCTATCATACACATATGATAACACAAGACAAATAAATGAAGGCATAAATATCACAAGTGTGATGACTCTACTAAACTAACATCACTTGAAGCTTGACGTCTTCTTTATGTTCTTCACTAAATAGTGGAATGAATGGATCACTTGTAATGGATTATATAACAAATATACCGATCAAAGAATGTATAAGAGAGAATAAATATGCAAGAGAAAAGTTGGAAAAGGGTGAAGCAAATGAAAACATTTGGTTCCTATTTATAGGAAAATTTGAAATTCAAATTCTGCCGTGATATGCCAGCTGTACGGATCCATCGTAGCCTGGATCCATCTTTGATTTTGGTGGATCCGTGTTACAACTAGCTGTTATTTTATTTTTAGTGGTTAACCACAAATCTTTACAAAATATCTAATTGTACTTAATAATCAGATTTAATATATTCTTCTAAAATAATATATTTCTTAACATGCAAATGGAAATATTTTCTAAATTTGAAAAGATATGGAAAGATTATTTCCATTTATATTTAATCATATTTTGTCTTATTGATTAATATAAAGAGTTTATAATTAATCATGTGTTTACTTGAAATCATTTGATTAGTAGTAGTTTATGCAAATGATACAAAATATTTTTCTTTGATCATTAACTACGCCTTATAACGCCATATTCATACCTTAAGTGATTTAGCGTTGGCAAGTAAACTTATGACTAAATAACTTGTTTACGTAAACTTTTACGTAGTATGACATTATATTTGTTATTATCAAAACTTGAAGATCATTAAATAAAAATATCGTTTTTACGCGAATATTTGTATTAACACATGTTGTGTTGATTTTTAGTTAGGGAAAGTCAAGTACTAGAACGGTATTGTAAACCAACATGCTTTATTTTTAACACTCAAATACACATTAAATTTCATACAATGATATACAATGTGCATCTTTATAGGTGTACCGTCTGTTGGAACCGCTCTCTATTCAAGTAAGCTCAACATCAATGATGACATTCCAGAAATAAGAACGTACAAACAAAGGTTAGTATACAATAAAGATTACATTTTTTGATTATTATACTTCTATTTATGTCACTGAAAATTAAAATTTTGGTGTAGTATCAGAAGAAAGATGGATATGATGAGAACCATTTCAAAATCGCTTTATTCTCTCATACCGAACTACGTTAACACTTGATAACATATTCAAGGGAGTAACAAAGAAGTTTGTTGGTTCTAATCGTAATTCAGATGATGTATGTGTTTTCCATTTTTCAGTATATTATTAATTACTAGCAGTAATATGTATTCTCATAACTAACCAATGGAACAAAATCAATAACAGGATTACACTTGTGTTGTGTATGCGAGAATACACAGGATTCACAAAGAGCATGGATGATATTATCCAGCGTGTAAAAAGTGTAGTAGGAGGGCTACTTTGGGTGATGGTAGTGGCTCCTCCTCCAAAGCTTCAAGATTTGAAACACGTAAAATGTTTTGGAAATGTGATAGCCATAGACACTTGAATGTTTTCGTCTACAAGTTTTTTTGTATATCCATATATTTACTAACATTAACGTTGTTACCATAACTAAATATTTATGATTATAATATAAGCATTGTCATTTATATTCTGATGTAACACCCTCAATTCAGCGTCATGTCAGCGGAAGGGTCAAATGGTGTTACGTCATAGCACAATAACTCAAATCATAGAAAACGACTCAAAAGAGACGTTTTAAGAAAATTTCATTCATTCGAATAATAAAAGTTTACATCACGGTCCCCAAATAAGTTTTACAACATCATACAACGTTTTACAAAACATTTTCGAATGAATAGTTATTTAGCGGGCCTTCATATCTCCATCAATCCGAATTACCTTCAAGCACCTGAGATAAAACATGCTAAAACGTCTAAAAATATTGTCTGAACGACAAGAAATGTAGGCATTTTCAAGAGAGGTTTCATCAATTTAGGGTAAATGCTTTCATTCATTAATGTATTAAATTTTATATTAGATGTATATGAAATCTAAAAATATATGTAGGCAAAGTCTAAAAAATGTGTTTTATTTTTTTAAATTCAAAGGATGACGAATAAGTAGGGGTTACTCAAACAGGAAAGGGAATTGGTCAAAGTTTAATGTTTATTGAGATTGAGAAACAGCGACAAACTCTAAAAAAAAAGTTAAGGAAGACTAACAAAGTAAAATAAAACATTATTAAACCCACAACTAAAAAGTTTAAAAAAATGATTTTTTCTCAAGTATTCTTAAAAGTAATATAAAATATATTCCAAGTACAAACTAAAAACCCGACATAAAACCTAACTAACCCTATATGATTGACTCTAACACACAAACCAATCCAATACAACAAAAAAAAAAAAAAGTCAAGTAAAAAAGTATGTAAATTTGTTATGTTAACAAAATTTTACTTTATTATGAGTTTAATAATGAATATTAGAAAACCATGTACTTCCCTTAACACATTTGTATAACAAATTTCAAGTAGATGGTTGACAGATCATTTATGAACACCATAAACGTCAAATGGACCGAAAAGATAATTCTAAAGAATGGGATATTTTGATGATTTGAAATTGGTGATGAATGACGATCCTAATGGTAAAGGAAGCTCACGAAGCGGCAAGCACAATGCGATTAGCCTTGATGATTACAACAAAAAAGAAGTGAGGGTCAAAAGAGGAAAGACAAGTATGGTGCAAGTCAATATGGAGAAAGAGTGATTAGGCGCAAATCCCGCTATATATGATAATCACATTCGCAGTTTTGATTATGTTGGTTTATTTAATTCAGTTTGATATGGACAATTTAGTCTTAGACAAAAAAATTTCAGTTTGATGTGGCAGTTTTGGTGTTAGACACATTTTATTTGGTTTGATGTGGCCGGTTTGGTCTTAGACAATTCTTATTCAATTTGATGTGGCAGGTTTGGTCTTAGACAACTTTTATCTTTTTGTCATTTATGCTTTGAAAAATTTCTTAATTTTCTTTTTGATACATCAAATACAAAACATGTTTTATGTTTAATTTGATATGAATGTCAGTAGATAAATATTTCTATCATCTTTATCAATCAATATTTGTTTTCCTAAATATTTTAGTATTTGTTCACTATTAATTATTTTGAAACACCAACTAATTTATAAAATACATTTTGACACAATAATACGTGGTTTTTTTATAATAATCAAATTAATTGAACATTTAAAAGTTCATTTGTCAAGAGTATATGATCCTATCTAATCCGTATATGATTACACAAGTAATAAATGCTAATTGTTTTTATATACTATTTAGATTGTTAAAAAAGTTTTACTTTATTATGCTTTTTCAAATTTCACTTTTATTTGACATTTATATTAAGATGTGATTTTGTAGTATTTCAAATTTCAATTTTAATTTACCAAAAAAGAATGTAACAGCTTTGCAAAAATAAGTCTAATATGCAACTGATAACCTTATAAAAAACAACAAATTTTCCTTAGCAAACCATTCACAAACATTATGCTAGTTTGCTTCTCAGCAGTTCAACAAAATCGAAGAATTAGGGCCTTCAAGTAAGTGTTGCCAATATATGTATTACATTTTATGTATATGACTATCACGATTTTTTTGATACACCGATTCTAAATAATTTCATAATGGTTATGTCTTGCCATTCTTTTAGCATCTTAATTTATTTTGACGTCATTGTTTTTTTTGTTAAAGTAAACTGTTTACTCCTCCTGAATCAATGGATATTTGTGTTTACCTTAGAGTTAGAATTATAACCACAAATGTGTTCTACGATTATTGGGATGGTGAAGAACACATGATATGCGACGTCAAAACACGTCATTTTGGAAAGCATATTATTGTCTCATTAGTCATTAGTAAAGGAACATCTTATCCAATACAACGATGTTATTTCATATTATTTTCTAGTATCGACTGTGCAGATGGAAGAAGATTTTAGCCTTCGTAAGATAGACACCAAGGAAGTCCTTAATTCATTTCTTGAAGTGCTTCCTGTTGATTGTGCTTTGGATATATATATTTAGTTCATCGTCGTTTTCCAACTCTTATTGACAAAAACATTCATCGATGGTTGCACAGAAGATCGAAAAATAGTGGACTTATTAGTGGACATCTTGAAATGAAACGTTTACTTGCTAAGAAACGAAGTGAATGATCATCAAACTATGTTTACTTATCCATGTACGAAATAAAAAAAACGAATAACAAATGTTCAAGAGTATCTTAAATCTTTTTAGTAGTTTTTTTGTTTATTTTGTTTATAGAGTATTATAATTTTTTTCCATATATGATTCTCATTTATTTAAAACACTTACCTATGTTATATATTAATGATGTAAAATCATGTTACCAAAC
>BQNB010029895.1:27930-51057 GCA_026074375.1 Tanacetum coccineum
CGACCTATCCAAAATGTAGTCACCTTAGGATAAGTCGGCTCGCATTGTTAAGTCGAATACCCAAGCAACCTAAAAAAATGGAAAGTGAACAACTACTTTTAAACTCAGGATTAGTCGTGTTCGCAATGTCGAGTCGCATAGCCAGGTAACCTAAAAAAATTGAAAAGTGAAAGGGACACTCCGTTTTCTTATTTGCACACTCCACTGTACAGACATGTACAGACAGGTAATGCAGGATGCGAGTGTGGGTACAACTATATAATGCATGAATTTGAGTGTCCCAATACAAAGAAAGAGTGTGCAAAATCAATTGTCATTATTTTTAGACGAAGAGAAAAATAGATATGGACTACAATCTTGAGTCGGAGAGAGTACCATTCTGTTTAAGTATATAATGACACCAAGATAATAATAACTTAAATCAAATTTACTCAAAGTTGTCGCTAATTTAACCGCGAAAGACTTTGTCTCTGATCCATTTCCTCAAGTTGATATTTTGCTCCCTGAATAAAAATAACAGTTGGATAAGTTCGAAAGTGAACAAGAGGAATCAGAATCCACAATCGATGGTGACTTAACCATAATGAAGAACGTAAACATTGCAAAATCGAAAGAAGACGATGACGAGGAGAAAGCTAAGATAGTAAAAGAACTCAAGGAACTAAAGAGGCAGAATTTTATAACACAATGTCTTCTTTCAGCCATGATAGTCCTGACCGTCACTTGGCAGATATCTGAAGTGTCCATCATTTTGAAACTCAAAGATGGAGTGACTCACCCGTTTTGATCCATTGGTGGTATGTTTATGGGTATGATAAGACCTCCTAAAGCAATTGGTAATGATGAAGATACAGACTCGTCGATCACAAGTAACCTCACAAGTAATCTCATTGAATCTTTGCCAGTTCATGATCTCAAAATTCCTGAGTTGCCGCGGATTGAGCTGCCCAAACTCGACTTTGGTCTCAATTTAGATGACCGAGTCGAAAAATAGATTATAACAAAGGATAAAAACAATTCGCTTGTTTTGTTTTGTGATGTTTTGGATATTGTAGATAATTGAATAAGGTGCATTCTAAAGATGTTCTCGATTTTATTTGGTCTTTATTCCAGTGTTTAGTACAGATTGCGTTGTAACAGGAAATGTTATCGTTCGTGTTTGATTTTGTTCACAATCTGCTGGCTTTGTTGCAACGCAGACAGATGTTTTCAACACCATGTCTAAAAAGCGTTACGGGTTAAAAAAAAGAGAAAATGAATTTATGTGCCATGTAAGAAGGTATAAGATTTTGTAGAAATATATTTGGTACTTGGTAAAAGAGTACAAGTTTTTGTACCAAATCTCTTTGGTTGAAAGATGTAAAGAAAATTGTTCACATCTATAGTTTTGACTTTGAATGAGTAAATTGTTTTGGTTGGATCAAGTGACTTTGTATTGGGATGAGTAACAAATCAACTCCTATCCACTACTTCTATATGGGTATTAATATTGGTACTCTATGGCTCATTGAAAAGTATCACAGATTCTTATTGTCCTTTTTATTTACAGTACAATGCAGTTTTTTTATAAGTTTATGTTTGGTATTTTTTGATAGTTTTGTAGAGGTTGGTTATTGATAGTTTGATACCCTTTAAAAAACCAAGTGATATTTCTCATTAAAAAATTATTTTATTTTTATTCTTACAATTTTATTTATACTATAAAGCTAAAAAATAAAAATATAAAACGTAAAATATAAAGTTTTATATGTCAAAAGAGTAAAACACAAAAGATACGTAACATAAAATCAAAAAAAGATTGTCTTGCCATGTAGATAAAGTTGGTAAAATTACCCAAAAAAAGTGCGAAGCAAAAACAAAACTATAAAGTTTGACAAGTCAAAAATAATAAAAATAAAAAAATACAGAAAAGATCAATAATTGGCTTGTTATGTCAAAACATCAGGTATTAAAAAGGTGTTACTTGTATTAAATGGGTAAGGGGTATCAATAATACCACCTTATGTAAATTCTTGTATATTATACTCCCTGTCTCAAAAGTTTTTACTTATATTTTGAAATGTTTAATATACATTTTTTATTTGTAAATTAAAAATATTTGATGAATAAGATAATATTTGATTAAATAAATAGTGTAATAGGCTTATAATAGGGCTTATTTATTTTAAATAAGTATGATTTAGTATCATGGACTACAATTTTAACAAATTCAAATTGAGTAAACTACATGCTTCTAACATGAATATTGACAAACAAAATGGTGGTTATGAGTGTTTGAAACAGTTGTATGGTTTTCATATGGTTTTAGCTTTTAAAAGGATGACAAAAATTTTTTTAACAAAAGATGGTGAATTTTAGTTCCATAAGTTACATGTGTTGTTATTTGTGTCATAACATATTTATAGTGTTTTAAGACATTACAACAGTTTTCTGTATATGCTTTTATTTGTTTTTGGGTATGGGAATTATTTATTCTTTATAGGTTCTGTTTTTAGGGGCACTGGATGGTAATGGGGTTATGTTATGTTATTGGGTTTGGGTATTGAGGGTGTTATACTTTTGATGTTTTTTTTTTTTAGGTTTTTTTTTTATGGTTTTTTTTTGTTTTTTGGTTTGTTCTGTTTAAGTGTTTATTGGTTTTTTGTTTGTGTTTGGTGTATACTTTGAAGGGTTGGATGTGTTTTTTATTATTGAGTTTGTTATTGGGTTTTCTATTGTTCGACTGGTTTTGGTTTGTGTTTTATTTTAGAATGATGTGAGTTGGTTAGTTTTTCTTGTTTTTGATTTTATTTCTGTTCTTATTTTTTTACCATCGTAATCATCTAAAATATTAGAACAAGATAAAAAATCGTGGGATTAATTTTAATTTATATTAAAATTAAACAAAACTTTCCAAAAAATAAAAAGAAAGCTAAATCCCATAGATAAAATAAAAACGAAACTTTAATAACTTCATGTAACAATAAAATAATTACCTCAAAATCTAGTTATTTCTTTATAAAAAAATTACATCAAGTTTTCTAAAAATCAAATCATAAATAAAAAAATTACCACTCTACATAATATAAATCAATATACCACTTTTTGAAAAAAATTTATTAAACTAAAAACCAATCTAAAATAATATTCACTCTCCTCTATATATCACACATAAAAAAAACATCAAACCAATCTTTCAAAGTCAACTTACATTTCCTGAACTTTAAATTAATAATTTTAAATGTCAAAATCAATAAAATACACAACCAAAACACACACAAATATTCCCAACCTAACCTTCAATTGATCAAAATTAACACATATAAAGTCTTAGTAAACTAACAAACCTAATTAATATCTCTTAAAACATAAACCAACATACAACACAAAATAACGTTTCACACCCAAGCGTGGTTATTTTTACTGATTATGACCAATTTAATGTTACACACTAATAATATTAATGAAACTAACCCATTACAAAAGATAACAATTAAAATATGAAATAGGAGATGCGTACCAATATCTTCCACTTTCCGCTAGTGTACTCCTGGTTTATTTGCTTTGCAACAACCCAACAATGAATCAATATCCAAGCGTAAAAACAAACAGGTAACCAAGTAGATCGAGCATCTTCAAACTTGTTTCCATGAATCTGTTGCCGCAATCGATAGCGTCAAAAATGATGACAAACTCAAATATGCTGCTATACTTAACCTGATAATCAGACTAAACATATATGACATGAATCAATATCCAAGCGTAGAACTAACACAATGTTAGTAATAAGCACTCAACAAGACAACAAGATAACTTACAGTAACTCTATGGATAACGTTGAGAAGACACTAGTAGCGAACGAAACCCGATTAATTATACGTGGCACCAAACCAAGGGGGCAACTTCGGAACAACGAACACAAGTTATCATGGGAATATCAGCTGGCAAAAAAAGGGCAAAGATGCCATAAGCCGTTCAAAACAATTGAACACCGGCACTTATTGCTTTAATGGATCAAAGTTGGTAACTATGACGATCAGTTGATTCACGGACGCATCTACCTATCAAATGTCAATAAGCACTGGACACGTCATCACCATAGGGGGGGGACCCGGTATAAGTGGTAACGTGAAATGTTAAAAGTAAAGTAAAATAAATAGACACCTCATAATTTATAATTCTTTTGTATATCAAAACAAAAGCATGCAATAGGAAAACGGAAAAACCTGTTATATAAAAAAAAAGGCGGTAATAGTCTACAAAGTATAGTGTTCGGAAAAGAAGAAGTGTTAATTATTAATAGAATTAGTCTTTGAAAAAAAATATAATTTTATTAGTACTTTAGATTATAAATAAAGTCTAGCTTGGTCTAATTAATAATTGGTTGACCAAAGTTTGACTAAATGTTTGAAAAATAGATTAGGAGATCAATAAATATAAATACTCATCTAGGAGGTAAACAAACAAATGAATAAAATATAACCAATAAACTATCAAACACCCAAAACTTAATTACGAGACCATGAAGATGACATTTGGAACCAACAAACACCTAGGGACCTAAGAATAATCACCACATAAAATGCGAGTTAAATAAAACCTAACAAACTTTGAAAGCAACACGTAACAGGAGTTAAGAGAAGCCACCAGGGAATTATGAAAGACCTTTATATAATGTACATCAAAGCCATGGGAGCTTTTCAGTATGGCTTTTCATGATAATCATACGGATACTTTTTCCGGAAAGAGGGGGGACATATTGTTTGACATGAAGGACCATTCCTTTGTGCACACGCCTTTCTCTTCTCCAGTGTTCTTATACGGTAATGGTTAAAGTTTATAAACTATAATATAATAGGGCATTATCCATGTTTAAGAAATATTTGAGTTTATGAACATAGTATATTATTATAGATATACGGAGATGCAAGTACCGTGTAAGAATATGCAATGCTCTTTGTCATATGAATAATGAGGGAGGGCAGACTGCAAGCGAAAGTGTCGTTTTCACATACAAAATAATACATTAATAAACAAACACATATAACATAAAACTAAAAACACATATATATGCATACTAAGTAACGTGGGAATGTGTAAGTAGGCAGAAACATAAAGACGATATTTTTGTGAGAAATCTATGGGTATTTACACACGTATTTCCCACGGATTTATCAACTTGGTGGGTAATTTGTGAGAAATTACCCACGAATTTCCCACTGACATAATTTTTTTCTTTTACTTTTACGATATGGTTACATGTTCAGGCATATACAAGTTCGTATACTTACATACAAAGCATCTATCGATACAATGAATGTCATAAACGGACATGTGGAACACACACGTGTAGATATTCATACACACGTAATGATTTGTTACACAAAAGGTTATACCTAAACCGACATGTATACTTGCGATACTCACATGAATAATTACGTTAATAAACAAACACATATAATATGAAACTAAAAACATATATATAGGTATACTAAGTAACGTGGGAATGTGTAAGTAGGCAGAAACGTAAAGACGATATTTTTGTGGGAAATTTGTGGGTATTTACACACGTATTTCCCACAGATTTATCAACTTGGTGGGTAATCTGTGGGAAATTACCCATGACATTCCTACGGACATAATCATTTTCTTTTACTTTTATGATATGGTTACATGTTCAGGCTTATATAAGTTCGTATACTTACATACAAAACATCTATCGATACAATGAATGTTATAAATGGACATGTGGAATACACACGTGTAGATATTCATACATACGTAATGATTTGTTACACAAAAGGTTATACCTAAACCAACACGTATACTTGCGATACTCACATAAATAGTTACGTTAATATACAAACACATATAATATTAAACTACAAACACATATGAATACATACTAAGTAACGTGAGAATGTTTAACTATGTAGAAAAGTAAATACGATATTTTTGTAGGAAATCTGTGGGTATTTACACATGTATTTCCCATGGATTTATCAACTTGGTGTGTAATCTGTAGGAAATTACCCATGAATTTCCCACGGACATAATCATTTTCTTTTACTTTTACGATATGGTTACACGTTGAGGCGTATACAAGTTCGTATACTTACACACAAAACATCTATCGATATAATGAATGTCATAAACGGACATGTGGAACACACACGTGTAGATATTCATACACATGCAATGATTTGTTACACAAAAGGTAACACCTAAACCAACACGTATACTTGCGATACTCACATGAATAGTTACGTTAATAAACAAACACATATAATATGAAACTAAAAACACATATATAGGCATACTAAGTAACGTGGGAATGTGTAAGTAGGCAGAAACGTAAAGACGGTATTTTGTGGGAAATTTGTGGGTATTTACACACGTATTTCCTACGGATTTATCAACTTGGTGTGTAATATATGGGAAATTACCCATGACTTTTCCACGGACATAATCGTTTTCTTTTACTTTTATGATATGGTTACACGTTCAGCCGTATACAAGTTTGTATACTTACATACAAAACATCTATCGATACAATGAATGTCATAAATGGACATGTGGAAGACACGCGTGTAGATATTCATACATACGTAATGATTTGTTACATAAAAAGTAATACATAAACCAACACGTATACCTGCGATACTCACATAAATAGTTACGTTAATAAACAAACACATTTAATATTACACTACAAACATATATGAATACATACTAAGTAACGTGGGAATGTGTAAGTAGGCAGAAACGTAAAGACGGTATTTTTGTGGGAAATCTGTGGGTATTTACACACGTATTTCCCACAGATTTATCAACTTGGTGGGTAATCTGTGGGAAATTACCCACGAATTTCCCATGGACATAATCGTTTTCTTTTACTTTTACGATATGGTTACACGTTCAGGCGTATACAAGTTCGTATACTTACATACAAAACACTATTATCTAATAGTTGCTTTATTAGATAATACCGTGTGAAATCCATGATTAATGTAGATAAAATTTGCCACATAATTGTAGCCATGGCAAATATGTGTGAAATTTGCCAGAATTTTCTCACGGATGTCGAATCAACATGAATAGTGGAAAATATGTGGGAAATTTGCCACGGATTTCACATGAAAACTTGGTCAACACTTTAGTGTGTAAATAGTGGAAAATCCGTGGGAAATTTGCCACATATTTCCCATTGAAATTTTTCACACCAGATTTTTTCCGTGGGAAAAAAACCGTGGTTAAAAGTTGTTTTTGTAGTAGTGTATAATGGAAAACTGTAACTGATTCTTATATGTAAACATGAATATCAATTTAGATCATGTCTTTACAATTACAATAGTCAAGACACATCCCAATATCATTAGGCATTCCAAATAGTTTATATAAGAAAGATTATTGATTATATGCCTTATGCAAGGCTGATGACTTGATGAGTCAGTTCGTGGTATGCTTAAATGTCGTACAGAATTTACCGCACTAATGAGTGTCTCTCTCTTGAAGTGTAGAAACCATCTCCTTCATGTCATCCTCACATATATTGTCTAACATATCCATTGCATTTCCGTCTTTACTTTCTGTTGTGTCATGTCTTTTCTTGTTTGCAATATCATACACCACCATTCCTTTACTCACACCTTAAATTAAGATTAATTGATTAAGTATACAAATATTTAAAGGGTGTTTGGTATTGATTAAGTATACAAATATTTAAAGGGTGTTTGGTATTGCTTACGTAAGTGATTGTTTGCTCTAAGCAGCTGAGTATTTGGTAAAAACGCATGTCTGCTGGTAAGGCTACTAATCTGATGAACTCGTCGACAACTTTAGTTAGATCCCCATCTTATATCTGAAAACTAATGGGCGTCTCTCTCTCGAAGTGTAGAAACCGTCTCCTTCATGTCATCCTCACGTATATTGTCTAACATATCCATTGCATTTCTGTCTTTACTTTTTTGTTGTGTCTTGTCTTCTCTTGTTTACAATATCATACACCACCATTCCTTTCTCACACCTTAAATTAAGAATAACTGATTAAGTATCAAAGTTGGTATCACGTAGACCGAACCTTATTGTAAATTCTGTGATAGTTATACTGCCCTGTCTCAGAAAGTTAGTAACTTAATAGTTGGTTGAAATGTTTAATACGCAATTTTTATTATAAAATTAAAAAATATTTAAAGGAATAGCTAATATTAGGTGATTAATAAAATAGTGTCATAGAGGCATATTTATATTTTAAACTATAATGTAAATTGTAATATGGACAGCAACAATTTGAACAAAAACAAATTAGAGTACTACCACATGCTACTGAACAACGTTGAACTCTTATGACAACAAAAAAGGGTTTGATTGTTTAGAAACAATTGAATGGTTTCATATGGAGGTTAACAGATTTTCAAAGCGGATGTAAGCAATTGATTTTTTTAACAAAAGATGGTAGGAAATTAGAATCAACGTAACATGAGATGTAATTAAGTATTCCAACAAATAGTATATGTATTAAGGAGAGCCCATTCACGCAACAACCCGTAAGACACATGTTTCGGAAATAAAAAATATTTAGGCAGGTAATTAAACTAAACAGCCCCAAAAACTATATTCGGTTATGCAAAGTTTTCAAGATCGTAACCTACTGCGGGGTGGATACGTTATTGGAAGGGGTTGTTCATTTGCGAAGATCGAGAATCTGGTAGGAGTGTCCGAATCGGGAATCGTAAGATCTTTTTATAATGTTCATTTTTTAATATCTCGTGATATTATATAAATCTACAAAAAAGTATCTATCAATAAACACAAATTTATATAAATTGATCAAGGGATAAAAGTTGTTCCCCCCCCATTTTTAAAAAAATTTAATTAAAAAATGGTATAAGAAGCAGTAAACGTGTGTTTTTTATGATCTAGGAAACACAACGCTATAAGGAGAGGAGGGGGGGGGGCGGGTAAAGTATTTTAGTTTGAGGATTTGAGAAAAAATAAAAACGGATCAAGTAGATCTGAAAATCCTATGGTTTAACAACGGGATCTTATAAGACTCTAAAGCATTCAAAGACTAATTTATGGATCGGATCGTTTTTTTTTGCATTGGTGCGCGAAGGTCAAAGAATCGTAAGGATCTTAACTTTTTACATGGAAAAAGTCCTGATAGCAAAACGCTAACTCTCTCGTATCGGCCATTTTTTCGCAAGATTCAGAAAATTGATTAATGAATCTGAAACTGTTTCCATAATAAACATTAACCTCAAAGCTTCTTGTGTAACTTAATTAAAGACAACAATAATGAATTGACATATTAGAGTCTGTGGCGATTATTATATGAAGAAGGTATTAACATTACTCTCTGCGGGGCGTCCAACATCTTTCCAAAACAGAAATTATAATGTCCAGAAAATAGTTTCAATGGGGGGTTAAGGTAAATAAGTTATATCAACGAAAGGTATGTGATTCAAAGTTCATAGCGATAATACTTTAATATTATCATCGGTATAATTAAACGAGGAGCACGGGGTGTAACTTAGGGATTGGAAACAAACAACTGGATACAAACAACTCAACTCACCGCTTGCAGGACCGCAAAGGGAGGGGGAATTTTTTACATGAAGGGCCGAACAAGGAGAGCAATCATGTAATAGGGGAAGCAGTAACCGCTATGGAATGGCGCAAAGGATCAAACCGCGTAGGGGGGGGGGGGGGGGGGGGTGAGGGACACGAAAGGAGTGTAAGGATGGTCGGGCATAAGGCAGCAATATGAGAATTTCGTTGGCCATCATAAGATGATGGCGAGTTTCAAGTTTACTTCAATTAAAGAACCAATTAGAGGTATAGGCCTCTAAAGGAACCTAAAGGAGGAACACTAGTAGCGAACGAAACCCGATTAATTATACGTGGCACCAAACCAAGGGGGCAACTTCGGAACAACGAACACAAGTTATCATGGGAATATCAGCTGGCAAAAAAAGGGCAAAGATGCCATAAGCCGTTCAAAACAATTGAACACCGGCACTTATTGCTTTAATGGATCAAAGTTGGTAACTATGACGATCAGTTGATTCACGGACGCATCTACCTATCAAATGTCAATAAGCACTGGACACGTCATCACCATAGGGGGGGGACCCGGTATAAGTGGTAACGTGAAATGTTAAAAGTAAAGTAAAATAAATAGACACCTCATAATTTATAATTCTTTTGTATATCAAAACAAAAGCATGCAATAGGAAAACGGAAAAACCTGTTATATAAAAAAAAAGGCGGTAATAGTCTACAAAGTATAGTGTTCGGAAAAGAAGAAGTGTTAATTATTAATAGAATTAGTCTTTGAAAAAAAATATAATTTTATTAGTACTTTAGATTATAAATAAAGTCTAGCTTGGTCTAATTAATAATTGGTTGACCAAAGTTTGACTAAATGTTTGAAAAATAGATTAGGAGATCAATAAATATAAATACTCATCTAGGAGGTAAACAAACAAATGAATAAAATATAACCAATAAACTATCAAACACCCAAAACTTAATTACGAGACCATGAAGATGACATTTGGAACCAACAAACACCTAGGGACCTAAGAATAATCACCACATAAAATGCGAGTTAAATAAAACCTAACAAACTTTGAAAGCAACACGTAACAGGAGTTAAGAGAAGCCACCAGGGAATTATGAAAGACCTTTATATAATGTACATCAAAGCCATGGGAGCTTTTCAGTATGGCTTTTCATGATAATCATACGGATACTTTTTCCGGAAAGAGGGGGGACATATTGTTTGACATGAAGGACCATTCCTTTGTGCACACGCCTTTCTCTTCTCCAGTGTTCTTATACGGTAATGGTTAAAGTTTATAAACTATAATATAATAGGGCATTATCCATGTTTAAGAAATATTTGAGTTTATGAACATAGTATATTATTATAGATATACGGAGATGCAAGTACCGTGTAAGAATATGCAATGCTCTTTGTCATATGAATAATGAGGGAGGGCAGACTGCAAGCGAAAGTGTCGTTTTCACATACAAAATAACGGTTTTGAAAGTTAAAACTTTCTATTCGAACTTAAACAAACTTTGATTTAGGATTCATAGAAACCGTCTAATCTTATATCTAAGTTGTAAAACGGGCATATTTAAACCTTAATTTAGGCGTATTACTTTAAGATATCGAAATTTTTTTAAAATATTTGATCCGAAATCAAATGCTAAACCGTTTGTAATAGAATAGTTAAGCTGTACGACATGTGACTCCAAAATGGGTACAATGGAAGAGGGGAGTGATTGATACCGGACCGCCCCTGAGAGTAGACAATACCAGGATGTGTATTGTTGCAAAGACCAAATATTTGGTATACCCACCAAATGTTGGCCGAGAGCTTCAGACTGTAGAAAAGTTGTTGCTGGATGAGAAACCTATAAATATAGATAAAAATCATAATAAATAAGAGAGTTATAGGGTTATAGTTGTTATTCGTATCTCTTGATGTAGGCAAAATAGATTATCTTATATGGTCGATCCGAGGTTGTATTAAGACATGTGGGCATATGGATATTAACTAAAGTATGAATCTTATCACATAAATGTCAATAACGAATTAAAGGACTACATAAACCAACGTTGTTCGATCTTAGCTACTTAACTGATAGATACAGGCGGAGAACGAAGACCTTATAAACGGGGGGAAATCGGCCGTTATGGATACACCACTAAAATTTAAAAATTATATAATATAAATACTCTAAAAATTGTCAAATTCCTAATAAGATTAAAAAAAAAAAAAGAATATAAAAAAACAATCAACTACAATAATATTAATAGTTTATAGTATATTTCATCTATGACATGCCGATGAAAACGGCAAAAGCACAATGTAGAAAGATATGGCATTACAAGAAAAAGATAATGTGTTTTACTTCATATCAAAACCAGAATGAACAAAATAAGTAATATCTTTATGTCGTATGTTTGTGTCGATTACCCTTGAAAAGAATTGTGACGAGTATTAGTAGGCATTAGAAAAATTATGTGAACTGATACCGGGGAGAATAATAGCAAGCATGTGACCATCACATGAATTTGTGTGTGACATTTTTATCCAATCATTGATAGTAGTCAAATTAAGTGGATCTAAGGAGGTTGGGGTAACAAGCATAAATTTTTTATTAAACGCACTAGTATTTTGGGGTATTACAAATAAACAAACTTCCTAATCTTTTTGGCACATAAATGAATAGCAGAACAACATTGTGACAAATAATATAAACGATACCGGAAGCAGCACGCGGGTTCACCGCGAGGTAGTTCTATTTAGCTTATGATGGTTATGGTTAATGGATATTTTTTGTTGTGTAGTGCATTTTTGGGGAGTTCACAATTTTTATTACAAAATAGATTAAAATACAATTAGTTCCTTTCAAACACACTTCTACTCCATACAATGCAACCTTCCAATCAATATAAGAAGCATAAGCTGTAAACTGGATTCATAGTATGCGACACATGAATATCCAATTATATCATGTCATAGATACAATAGCACAATGGTCAAGTACGGCATCCCAATATCGATTAGCCATTCAAATATTTAATATAAGAGGCATATTATTGATTATTATGCCTTATGCAATCATGAATGACTTGTGATGTTCAGTTCGATGAGGTATGCCTACGAAAGTCGTACAGAATTTTATACCGTACACGACTAAGAGAGCGGTCCTCTCACATACAAAAGTGTAAGAAACCGTCTCCTTCATCCATCCTCACGTATATGTCACTAACATATTCATAGCAGTTTCCGTCTGACACTTTCTGGCTGATTGGCTTGTCTTCTCTTGATAGCAAACTCATAACCCCCCGTTTCCTTATGCTCACACCTTAAATTATGAATAACTGAGTTAAGTATTACAAATATTTAAAGGGTGTTTGGTAATTGATTAAGTATAATATAAGATATTTAAAGGAGTGTTTGGTATTGCGTACGTAAGTGAGGTGTGTGCTCTAGGCATTGTGCAAGTGTACTGGTAAAAAACGCATGTCTGCTGAGTAAGGCTTCGTAATATCTGATGAACTCGATCCGACAACTTCAGTTAGATCCCCGTACATAATATCGTGCAAACACAGAAGCTTCTGCTCTCTCGAAAGTGTAAAAACCTGTCTCCTTCATGTCCTCACTCACGGATATATTACTGAAACGAGAGACATTGCAGTTTCCGTCTTTACATTTCTGTTTGATGACTCGTTGTACTTCTCTATGTTTGCAATTATCATAGGACAGCCACCGGGAGTTTCTGTTGCTCACACGCTTAAATTTGCAGAAATGAACTGATAAGTATACAAATATTAAAAAGGGTGATTGGTACTAATTGCTTACGGAAAGTGATGTGTGCTTTTAAGCAGCTGAGTGTCAGGTAATAACGCATGGTCTGTGGTAAGAGCTACTAATGTGAATGAACCATCGACAAACTTCAAGTTAGATCCCCTGTTCTTATATCTGAAAATTAATGAGCGTCTCTCTCTCTCGAAGTGTAGAAACCGTCTCCTTCATGACATCCTCAGGTATATTGTCTAACATATCCATTGCATTTCCGTCTTTTCATTTCTGTTGTGTCATGTCTTATCTCTTGTTTGAAATTATCATAACACCGCCGATCCTTTGCCACGACTTAAATTAAGAATAACTGATTAAGTATAATATTATAAAGTGTGTTATGTATTGATTAAGTAATACAAATAATTAAAGGTGTTTGGTGTATTTGGCATTACGAAGGAGCTGCTTAGAGTGTGCTCTAATAGGTCCTGGTAAAAACGCATGTCTACTAGTAAGGCTACTAATCTGATGAACTCGTTGACAACTTCAGTTAGATCCCCGTCTATATCTAAAAACTAATGAGCGTCTCATCACAACGAAGTGTAGAACCATCTCCTTCATGACATGCCCACACGTAATATTGTCTAACATATCCATTGCCATTTCCGTCTTTACTTTTTTTCTGTTGTGTCAATGTTTTCTTCTTGTTTGCAAAATCATACACCACCGTTCCTTGCTCACCACCTTAAATTAAGAGAATAGACTGATTAAGTAACAAGATATTTAAAGTGGTGGTATTTGGTATGAATTAATAGTATAAAAATATTTAAAGGTGTCTGGTATTTTCTTACATAAGTGATTGTGTGCTCTAAGCAGCTGAGTGTCTGGTAAAAATGCATGTATGCTGGTAAGGCTACTAATATGATGAACTCGTTGACAACTTCAGTTAGATCCCCGTCTTATATCTGAAAACAAATATGGAAATATGAGGCCTATGCATAATTATGTTCTATATGATATGTTAATTACATATTTGACCCTGTCATTGATTCATTTTTTATACACTAAACATGTAATCTGCTACGTGAGCTAATATCTAAGGATCTAGTCTGTAAGGATTATAAAAGTGGATAGCATTGTGATCAATTAAATGACACATTATTGCGAAGCAACATAATAATCATTTTAGTAAATGATCTTTTAATCTCGAGTGAAAATTAAAATTGGACAGATCAAACCTTAAAACTGTATCATATTTGAGTGCTTCAAATATTGAACTCTAAAGCTACAACTATAGGAATTCATAGTTAAAGTCATTACTTCTATAAATTAAACCTCGTCGCGATAACGCGTTAATGATTTAACACTCTGTCTATATTTTAGATGTCTATCCATTACCAAGATGATCAGTTCCTAAAATGTGTCATTCTTTACACATTAGTAAGAAGTTAGATAACGCAACGACTTACCTGATCATATTGCCTTAGCAGAGCAAATATCCTGTTCCGTTTTGTTTTTCATTTTTTGGCACGCTACTGACAGGACTACACTTGTAACACCCCCAAAATCAGGTAGTAGCGGAATGGTAACAATGGGGTGTTACGTCAAAGTACAACAATCAAGATATAGGAAACGACCTTAAATGGACGTTTTAAGATAAGATTTCATTCGATGCCATAGCAAAATATCAGAGTTACAAACATCACCCACCACAGGAAAAATTATAGTTATAAAGCTTGTATTGTATTATCTTAATACACTTGTAATTCTAAGTAAAGTGACATTATTTGTTTGTTTTATTCATTTTAAGTGAGTGAGTTTTCAACATAACTCTGGATCCAAAGCTACATACGCCTAATTGCAATGAATTGAAAAAAGGCTTAAAGAAATATAGATGAACCATTATATTCAAACCTTAAGCAACTATTTGTTCTTCCAACTCCTTTTTTTGACGATTAACTTATCCAAACACCCACCCATTATTGCTGTTGTAGCCTAATCCAAACACACCTTATTGGTCCAGCAACCTAATTTAAGCTGATAATAAATAACTACATGCATACGGTTATTTGACCCAACTTAGTATTTGTCAACATTTTTTAACTAACCAACATTATCAAGAGTCATCTACTTATAAACGGGTCAATGTGGGTATTGAGCATGTCATGTCAGCGAGTTCTAGGGTTAAAAACCATACAATATTGATAGCAAATTTCGGTGAACAGTTATATATAATACTAAGAAAAAAATAAAGGTTAGCCCTTTTGTTGAGCTAACCCATATCACTACCATTCATTGTGTAGATGACATAAGTATCTCGTTAGGCTTACACCTATCAGAAAACTTGGATGAGCATGTAAATCACACAACTTAGTCACTCTTGTTTCGTTTGGTAGCCACTTTTTCAGATATATGTTTACAACTTATATTTGCTATGTGTTGTTTAAGTTGTTGGTGGCAGGGATATGTGGGATGCAAAAAGTGGCCGTCGAGTTTCATCACACATAATTAGCATTACAATGTGTATTAATGTGTGTTTATATTACTATCACGAGCCAGTTTATGTTGTCCGTATTTATTTTTAAGTGATTAATCAAACAAAAAAGTAGTAACACTTACTTCATCATGAACTCAAGCCACAATTTACGTAAGGTCCAACATCAAAACCATTCTTCGCCGTCTCACCAATGGTTTTCTATTCCAACGAATCCTTCGGGGCTTCCTTCACATCTTAGCTCAATAGGCTGCATTTCAGGTACAACCAACAACACATTAAGAAGTGTGTTTTACCTGTTTAAAAACATATAAAAATAGTTGCAGCCACATTTTAAAAAAAAGAAAGGTGAACGAGTCTCTTATATTAAATTGCTTACCCATAAGTCACATACGATTCCACTTTTTGTTAATTTTCCAATACTCTCTTATTAGGCTTCTTAAGAAAAACATTACTGAACACTCTCCTCAATCTTAGAGAGTATAAGTGGTTCCTTATTTGCGGACACATGTTGTTTTTACTAAAAAAACAGAGAATATAAGTTATAACACTCTAAGGAAAAAACTATGGAGCATAACCCTTAACAAAGAGTAATGAAATATCATTGGTGTCGCGCCCCTGAATATGTATGACGAACTTGAGCTTCAACTAAGGGAACATAGATGCTTTTACTGGTCGCTTTCCTGGACGTTCCTTTTTTATGAGATCAGCTTTCTGGACAAAAAAAAGTAGAGACTTGGCTAACAAAACTAATTTAGGGTTAAATCAATGTTTGAAAAGTAGTAATATATACCTTATGGCGTAAAAACACTTGCTTTATCACGGTATTCTATTATACATTCAGTCCGACTAATGTGTGAATCAACTACCCCCATCCAAATACATTCAGTTCTATTTATTCTAGTAACGGGAAAAGCTCGCTGATTTAGCAGATATAATTCATGCTCCAGTTTTTTAGTGTGCCTAATTAAGATCACTAAGGCGACCCCAATAATATGAAATTTCGAGCATATGAAAACACTGGAGTAAAAGCAAAAGTGAAATCTTACTAACAAAAAAGGAAAGGCTAACTGTCAAATAGATAAGTGGGTGCATAGGATTGCTTAATTCAGACTGTTTATTTGCTTAAAATCATCACGTGCCAATATGCATATTCTTAAGTGCAACTTTATTCTGGAATAGGAAACAAATAATACTATCCAAGCAGGCAAAAACCCAAAACTACTTATGTGCTTTAATAAAGATAAGCACTTGATTAGCAATCCCAAACACCCTCCAAAACATGTTTCTTACCAGTGGTATTTCTAGTGCACCACCAAATGCAGGACCGTCTATCGCTGCTACTATAGGCTTTCTTGCGGCTTAGACACAAATTATGGACATAATCATTTCAAAAGCAACGACTTTAAAAGTATACAAACTGAACATGGCAGAATATTCAACTATTTAATTAGAGGAAACAATGAGTGGTGACATACCTTCTAAAAGGTTCGCGAACACCTCTATTGATATGAAGCCGACACTGGTACAAAAACTGGTATTAGTCACTCCAAAAATGTGTGACGATATACATATGGTCACACGTGTTTTTTTGGGTGTTTGTCACTAAAGATCGCGCCAATGTAGGTCACATACGGTGACGTTAGGGAGTTCGTGGCTATTTCCATTGAAAAAGAGTGACCAAAACCCGAATATGTGTGACAAATTAGGCACAAGTTTTGTTGGATTAATCAGTATTAGTGACCGTAAACACTTTATAGTCACACGAATGGTTTTTGAAAGTAACTATTGTTCGTCCTTTGGCCACATAAATAAATTAATATTTGTGATAACTTGAGATGAGTTATTTAATATTGTTTATTTTGTGTGACTATTTCCGTCCTGTGGACATGTATATATAATCAAAGTGAGTTTGTGATGATTTAGTCACACACGGTGTTTTTTTTTTTGAGCTAAGTTACATATAATTTTAAAAAGAGTGGCTCAAAAGTGTTAATAAGTGTGCATATGCTTTTTAAAATCAGTAAATGTGTATTTTATGAGATATTGTTATAATGGTCACATGAATTTTATGTTTGTGTGGCGCTTTATGTAATATTTAGTCACAAGAGCTGGTTTTTTGGGATTTAGGTCACATACAGTTAACTAAAGTGGCCAAAGTGTTATAGTGTGCCATATGTTGTTTAAAGTCAAGTGAATGTGTATTTTGTGTGACTATTGTTCATCCAATGGTTACATGAATTTTAAGTTTGTGTGGGTTTTGTAATATTTAGTCATACAAAGATCGTGGATAATTGTAATTTAAAGTCCCCTCAACCCGCCTCCTCTCACCAAAGTGGCTTACCTCGCTCGTCGCAAACCACAAAGTGGTTTGAAAGATGTCCTTAGCCAGACGAGCATCGCAGTACTCCGTCGTCCACCTCGTGACTCCATCTCTTCATCCAATGGCTCACCTCGCTACCTAATTTTTAGTTTATGTGTGGCATTTTGTTATAATTTAGTCAAATCAAATTAAACAATATTGACAATAATGTTTTGATAAGCAATGAACCATATTATGTGAGTGATCTTTTAGTCACATATAAAATCAATACTTTTGGTGTCATTATAGATATATATATATATATATATATATATATATATATATATATTATATTATATAACAGATCAATTAAAAAAAAAAAGCAATTTCATTTGACTAAAATCGAATGTATATAACTGAACAAATATATTAAATTGTACATGTCGTACTAATAATCAAATTCTCAGTAAACACATTCTATGAACATTTTCTAAGTAGTTGCATAAATGTATAAGTATTTGCTTGTTTCTTAAAAAGTGCCAAGGTACAGGTCTTCTTTGTCAGCGGAGCTGTCATCTACACACCTATCAAGAATCACCATGCTCAACACACAACACAATTGTATACACAACTCGCATACTTAAAATAACTGCGATATATGCAAAAATTAGCCCACAAATTCTTTAACAACACTATTATTACTGAAAACAGTATAAACATATATTATTAGCGGCAGTAATTTCCCATAGTACCAATAGAGTAGTATTAACAAGAAACCAACAGCACTAATAATAAGCAGCAATTAAATAACTACGAAAAGGCGCAATAATATCATATTGGCAGCTTTTTGTTGAGCAGTATTAAACATGCGCATATTAATATATATTGGAAGCAGTAATGTAATATCATACAGTACAGAGAATGCAGAAGCAGCTTACAGGGACAAGATAGGCAATTACAACTGTTGTTGAATTCAAAGCAGTCACATATTTATTCGATGGTACTTGCAAGCCTTTCTCCAACTTTCAATGTTTGCGTGCAACTTCTAGTTCGATGTTGTACAATTCTTTAAACCTTTTGATATTCCATGGGTTCTTCCGTAGCTGAATCAGGTATTCGTACGTATGAGTTTTATGTATTTATGTTATAATACAGCATTGGAAAGTAATGACATTGTAGGACAAAGTATATTGTGGGTTGAAGCATCGCCATACCAAATAAGCACTTTGAATCTTGATAATACAGATAAATGGCGATGTTGACAGTATCATTGGTCTGACTTCTTCTAATAGCACTTGTGGCATTTAGAGCTCCGAAAATAGTCTTTCTTTTCACTACTATAGTGTCACTAGGTCCACATTTGGCATAATCACATATCTTTTATTACTATCTGAGTTTTGATCACATATTTTTAATACATTATGCAAATTTGAACATTTTTTACAGCTTTAAAAATAGTTAGATTAACTGTAACAAGGATGAACCTTAAGCACAACAACACCACCCAAGAGCTTAGCTAACCTTTCTTGGAACTTCTCTCTATAATAAGATGTGTTGGACTGGATTTCTGACCTGATCTGTCATTTGTCAAATAGATAACAAAACACATCACTATATTAATACATTAAAGAAATAATATGACTTAAATCTTGATCAAATAACTCCAATCTACATTTGAATACCCTGAAAGTTAGCTAGCTATAAGCCTATAACCAAGGTCTTAACTTCATACCCAACCCAACCCTCGACCTATCACTGTTAAAACATTCAAAAAGTTTTGAAAAAAAAACAAGCCCAATTAGTCATTTAATTGGCCCAATACTTCACTATATGCAAAGCTGCAAATTAAGTGTCATGGTGAAAGTTTTTATTTTGCCTTAGATGGCATACCGACAAATAAACGCTACATCTTTTCAAAATTTAGTTAATTTATGGATTAGATGGTTTGGTATAACATACAACTTTATGTCGTTAGATACTACCAAAAAAACACATAATAAATTCCATCTGCAAAGTTGTAGAGTATAAGACATTAGTTATTCTTCTTTCTTTCTATCCTATACTTTAAAGTATTCCAAGCTTGCGAAACAATGGGAATCAAGAACCCCCCACCTATAAAAAACCTTCAAGATTTCTTATCCACAGGCGCAACGAGAATGCGCAATTTGATAATCATCTCAGGAACACGCAAAGAACGAATTTTGTGTACTAACGCAACTTGTTAGAGGAAATAGAACACTGTCAGGGGCGCTCAATATGGCTACTTCACCTGTTATTCTGCTAGCTTTAGTCCTGTTTAAGTTGTGCCAAATGTTTGGACCACTAAACATAAACTTTACTTCATGTGGATGTTTCCTAACTTTGGCAAATTAATGCCCCCCTTACAAGACTCTCAAGCTGAAACAAGTATCGTTGAACGTGCAAATAATACCGCATACTAGCATGCTTTTGCAAGAAAATAGCAGATGAGTGTGGAAATAACAAACTAGCTCGAAAAGAGCAAAGTCAAATACATGGTTACCCATATGGTTTACTCCATGAAGTGTCCAAAATGAGCAAGACACCATCTGCACGTCTCATAAACTCATTGCCATTATAAGTGATTATTATAAAATTTTAAGCAAGCAATCCAGTCTATTAACAAAGAATAGCGATAAAGGGATTTTATGGTATACAAGAAGTTACCAAATATAATCCTCCAGTTGGATCAAGGATAGCTCCCATTAGTAACGCCACCAATGATCAAATGGCACGTCCTTTAGTCTAAAAATCCATATTGCCTGAAAAAGAATACATCTCATACTACCCGGAGTAGAGATGGCAATTGAGGTCAGGGTTAATGGGTCTCCAAACCGCACAATTTTTGTTAAGGTCAATGACAAAATTCAATTGCTCAAGTTAGATATAAAGAAAAACTAACTAACTATACACATGTACATATGAGCTATTAGTTGATAACATCCTCTATTAGTTGGAAGGAAAGCGGGATACCAGCAAAGTGTATGAATATTTATTTTACGTTAGGAAACTTTTCGATACAATTAAATGATATGTACCTGTTTCACACGCTCTTCTATCGATTCTTATCAACTTTGAAGATAATTGAAAAACAAATAAACCATTAAAATGTTTACCAACAAACACCCAAACTTTTTCTTATTGTAATATAACAAACGTGGATCCTAAATCTTTATACATAACATGAGAGTCAAGACATGATCATTCTTATTAAGAAACTCACATTATACTTTGAGTACACAGATAGACAACACAACTAACATTCTGAAATGACTTCATTAAAGATATTGACAAAAGCACAAGCATAAAAACCCCTTTATGACAGCAAACACCACAACCAAACACCCATTGACGACAGCAAAACACAGAGAAGACAGCCTAGCTAAAACCCTGAAACCGTTTATTTCTTGTTACAACAAATAACAGGTTTAAACACCTACTTTTAGGAGCAAAAAGATTGACCAAAGCGTTATGTAATAAATAGAACAACCAAAAACACCCGTTTACAACCAAAACACCTATTTATCATAGCAGAACACAACCAAAAACACCCATTTACAACCGATTATATTGTCTTTATAACAAAAATAACGATTTATTTTAGTCTCATTATCATTTAAATCCGTTACAGATCTAAAGAACATAAATTTCAATAACTGCATTCCAAATCAAAAACAATATTACTTGCAATACAAGAAAAAGTATAAACATACACATCTTATTCCAGAATAAAAATTAACAACATTAATGAGATATTAAAAAGGTTAATTGAACAACAACCTCAATTGTAGCAGTTCGGTAACTCCTAATTCGATTAGTTTGTTGACGGCTTGGTTGTGTGACAAAAGCGACTTATGACGGCAATGGTGTGCGACGGTGGCGGTGGTGTGTGATGTTGGCTAAGTGGCAGTGTTAAGCGGGAGATAAGGTTAAAAGATTTGGGGTTGTGAAAGTGAAGAGGGGAAAATTTTAGGGTTTTATGAAGGTAATGAAAAGTGGGAGGGAGATGGTTATGTTAACAGGAGAGATTGTGGAGAAGGGGGTTAGGGTTTTTTGAGATTGAAAACTTTGGTTTGAATTGAGATGAAAATTTTGGTAAAGTGAGAATGAAAATTTAAGATGGAAACTAAAATTTTGAAGTCCCGCCATTCACATATCATAGACGCATGTTAAACATTTAAATTATATGTGGCTAAATATTCAAGCAAAAATAGAGTCACGTTTAAATAATGTTTGTGACAAACTTGACTATATGAGTTTTTAGCCCTATACACAATATACTTCAATGTGCCAATATATGGATTTTGGTCAAAATGCTTCAATGTGTGACATTTATTTGTCACAAATGTATTATATATAAGTGTGACTATTGTTTTCAAACTTATTTGTATCTGTCACACGTCTCAAATTATAAGTGACTAAATAATGAACAAAAAATTACCAGTTACCTCTAGTCACATAAATATTCAAATGTGTGACAATGAAATTTTGAAATGGTCACATAAAATGAGTTTTTTTAAGTGTGGCTCGGTTTTAATTTTATTCTGGTTATTTAGATCACTATTTAGAGGAAACAATGAGTAGTGACATACCTTCTAAAAGGTCCGTGAACACCTCTATTGATATTAAGCCGACATCCTTTAATTCTGTCAGTTATACCATACATGTAAACAACCTTATTTTATTCCTGCAAATCATTATTAATATGCTCAGGTTGAGGCAGACACATTTTAGAGTAAAACAAACACCAAAACCTCATAACTACGCATAAACCACATAAACTGAAACCGAACAATGAAATAAAAGCTACTTTTCACTATAAACAAATCCAAACCTACAAAAACAACAACCTACCTCACTCGCGAAACCGCCATACCGCCTTCATAACCGTAGTTATAGCGATTATGACTACAGTGATACCGTTGTCATATTCTTGCTTGCAATAAGGTTTCATACACGAATTCTCAGGTTATCAATTTGATGTCTTATGGCTTGATAAAGTCAATAATCAT
>BQNB010029896.1:0-2500 GCA_026074375.1 Tanacetum coccineum
AACACCTTAATATATTCAAAAATTTTAAAAGTTAGAGAAAACAAATACCATATCAAATGATTTAACGATTTCGATTAATTCGTATACAACATTTAAATGTCTTAGATAATAAAGATACTTATAGAAAAAATAAAATAGAAAAAATTATATATAATATATGTATACTCTTATTAATTATAATTGCAATAAATCGGGTACGAATTCGGGTAAATATGTCTGGGTACGGGTACAGGTAATCGTTGCAGGTATTACTAAAACCCGTCACTGAACCCGTACCCGGCTAAAAAATCTTTTTAATACCCAAACCCGCATCCGAACCCGTCCCCGAACCCGACCCAACCGGTTCGGGTTTCGATTTTCCCCGTCGATTTCGGATGCTTTTGCCATCCCTATTATATACTACTTAATAAGCTTAATAAGCTCACTGCATCTAAAAGCTTATAACTTAAAATTACCTTAAATTCTTGAATAAGCCATTTGAAAGATAAGCCAGATCTGGAAGGGCTTATAGGGCTTATTCAGAGATTATTTTTTAAGCTAGCTTATAGATCTAAGCTTGTAAAATCTATTTAGATCCCTGTTTAGCTGGGATCAAGGTACACACTCTCTTTTACTATTTTATAGCTTATTTCTTTGTTAGCTTATTAAACTGCTTATTGCTTGCTTATCATTGCTTATTTGTGCTTATCTTGTCTTATATTAGCTTAATATGTCTAGTGTTTAGTTTAAATTAGTTTAGTTTTAGCTTTAATTGAAACTATTCAATTTTTAGCTTAGTAGTATAGCTTATTGCTTAGTGCTTATTTCCTCTAGGTGTTTGCTTATTTGTCTCTCATTGTCCTAGTCTTTCATCTGTTTTCACCTTTTGAAGCTTATTAGAGTCTATTTAGCTTAAAAATTGGTTTTAATAAATTTAAAGGGGTGTTTGGCATAAGCAGTCTTAACATAAGTTAAGACTGCTTGGGTCATATTTTTAGGATTAAGTTAGTCTACTTAAGCTTAAATTAATTCTTTAGGTTAGTATTGATAAGTTTAGACTATGAGTCCCAAACTGAACAGATCTTTACAGCCTGCTAAGGGTGATAGCCAACTTGTATAAATACAGATTGACTATAGAGAAACACTGACTATGGATACTTATTATATATGTGGAATCTACACAATAGTATTAAGAAGAACAATGAATACTAAACTTTGATTTCTATTAGTCTGCTTTAAGGGTTACAGATTACTAACTATGATAACTAATGTCGAGGTGTGAATGATATTGGAAGTGATCATTTTCTCTAAACCCTACGACCTCCTTTTATAGATTAAGGAATCCAAGTAGGTTACAAAGACTATTAATACTTTCTATATTATTTTACATCAATACTATTAATGGTTTTCATAATTCCTAGTCAAACCATTCAATATAATTAATACACATTAATGCATTTCCTAATAAACCATGTAACTAACTATTAGCATTAATGTGTTTTTCCATCTTGTTATAACTCTTCATCAACATAATAACTCAACATTAATGTTTTCAATCATAAAGTCTTCAATCATCATTAATGTTTTCAATCATTTCAATCTCATTAGTCCTTGAATCAACATAAAGTCTTCCAATCATCATTAATGTTTCTTCAAAATCCACAATCTAATGTCTTATTAGTTGAAAACTTCTCTTTAATCATTGGGACTAGAAGCAATAATATTTAACAGTAATTAAGAAGACCTTTAATATTCCCAAGAAAAATCCTCCCTAAACTTGATATTCCATCTGGCTTAAGATCAGTCAAGTATCTTCAGTAAAGCTTCTTTAATCTCCAAGAGGATTTGCTTCCCAAACACTTCTTTACAATCTTATAAGTTTGTTTAGGATTAATTAAGATCAAGTAATATCGTCATCAGCAACCAATATCATTTTTTCCTCCCCTATTTGGATGCATCATCACCCAAGCTGTCTTTATCACCAGAGGACTTTTACTCTTGCAGTCAAACCAACTTTGTATAGTCTTTTCACCTTATGAGTTCTTGACCTTCTTCTTTTCAAGCTTGCAATCTCACTTTGTTAAGAGGTCTTTGTATTCTCCAAATCAAGAACCATGGTAAGAAAATTGGATTACATAATTCCTAACATAGACTAAGTTTTGTTTAAGTTTAGAGCTTGTTTTAGCAAATTTCTAAATCTGATAGTTAAATAGGTTTTCAAACAGCTTATTTGATTGATTTCTTATAAATGCACTTAAGGTGTAGTTTTTGTTAAAGGTGGTTTTTAAAAGCAATATAAAACATCTATTTTGAGTAATTAGCCCTAGAAATTTTCTCTTAAAGTTTTTAGCTCAAAACAGATTAGTGTTTGAACTTATAAGTCAATTCATGTAGATTAATTGTGATTAGGATTTAGCTTATCTTTAGCTATTTTGATTATTCTTAGCTTATTTTAGTCTAGATTACATCTGTTTCTAGGTTTTAAGATTGGTAAAATAAGTTTGAGTCTTAAAATTGAGTT